>PVJS01003737.1:0-73589 GCA_004027185.1 Glis glis | reverse complement strand
CACACACACACACACACACACACACACACACCAACAATAGACATTTGAGGAGATAGATATGTTAAACCTGATTTAAACATTACACAATGTATCCATGTATCAAAACATCACATGGTAGTCCATTAATATGCATAATTTTATATATCAGAAATGTTTTGTAAAACTAGGACTAGAACTTATGTTTGTCTAACCTCAGCAAATCTCTATCATCTTCCCTATTCTCAAATTGATTGTTTTAAAACAAATATGTTTAAAGCAAACCAATAATGTAATTTGAAACAAAAAACACAAAGAAACATGAGAAAGTAATTTAATAATAAATTTATTTAACCCAATATAGCCAAAATATTTCAACATGCAACCAACTTAAAATGTACTAATTAGATAATTTGCAATTGTTTCATCTCAAGTCTCCAAAATTAGCGTGTCTTTCACACTTGAAGCACATCTCAATACAGACTAGCCTCATTTTAAGGGCTCACTATCCACATGGGGCCAGTGGCAACCACAGGGGGCAGCGTGGGTCTAGAACATTCCAGTCCAGAGGATGCTCTGTGTGTACTACCACAGATCACATGAGGATGGGGTTCTTCACTTTCTTGTTTCATTTCTACCTCCTATAGCCAGAAATTGGAGACAGGAAAGGGAGTTTCTTTAAATTTTAAAAGTTTTCCAAGGAGCAGTTCAGCAATACTTGTGATCATCCTGAGGATCTTGAGGTACCAAGGGACTGAAGAGGGTCCTTTGTCAAAGACAGACTTTCTTTGTGATGGATCAGAAGCATTCTCTGCATTCTAGAGTCTGATTTATGTTCTCACACACTCATCACCCATCTGGGAGGCCTGGCCTGGCATTTTGCAGTCTCCTCTGTGGTTTGGATTGGGAGGAATTCCCTGACCCATACTATTTTTCCTATCTAGCACTACCTGGAGATAATTCACTCTGGAAGCTTTTTCCTTCTATCTATCGCCAGTCCTCTTTAAAATGCAAATGTTCTGTCTCAGAAGCAGTGTAACTGACAACCACAGTTTCCACATCTCTGGTGTTTAGACATTTCAGAGCAAGCTCAAGGGCAGCAGAGTGCATCATACTTAGTGATTTAAGTAAGACTGGCACTTTGATGAGGAATCCAAGCTTCTGAAACATCACAGGGATATGATGATGAGTCTCTGCCAAAAGTTTCCAAATTTCAGTGTGCATAGGAATTTTGTGAGGGTACATATTACTGCAGGTGCCAGGGCCTCCTGTCTGAGGGTCAGGCCTGGTGTGAAGGTCCATTTTAAACAAGCACTGCAACTAATTTGGAGGCAAGTGGCCTTCCTCTCAATAGCTCAGAAATGCCAGTAGACTGGAACCCCAGTTCCTAGACATGGAGCTCACAACTCTGTGTCATCATCTATACTCTAGTATGAAATTATGTTTCAGATCCTTTTTGCCCATCAGAGGGTTTCCCTTGGTAGTATGAAATTCTGTTCTGTTCTGTGTGTCTTGTGGGGGGGCAAGGAGCTGCTAGACAGATTTTTTTTTTAAATTATAAGAGCCAGGAGTGGTAGTGCATGCTTGTAATCCTAGCTCTTGGAAGGCTGAGACAGGAGATCACAGGTTCAAAGCCAGCCTCAGCAACTTAGTGAGACCCTGTTTCAAAATAAAAAAGTGAAATAAAATAGGGCTGAGAGTGTAACTCAGATGTAGAATGTCCCTGAGTTCAATCCCCAGTACCACAAAAAAAGAAAGAAAGAAAGAAAGACTAATAAGAGAGTATATAGAAGTATCACCTATGGTAATACTAGACTTTGCCACTGATTTTCTTTAGTATCCTGTTAGATTTTTCCATTTTATAAACTTTATTATTTAATTAGTAAGGTTTTTGCTGGGAGGGCGTGGTGGCGCATGCCTGTAATACCAGTACTTGGGAGGCTGAGAAAGGAGGATCACAGGCTCAAGGACAATCTCAGCAGTTTAGCAAAACACTCAGCAACTTAGTGAGACTCTGTTTCAAAATAAAAAAAAAATAAGAAAGGGCTGGGGGTGTAACTTGGAGGTAGAATGCTTCTGGGTTCAATCTCCAGTGCCTCCAAAAATAATTAATAAAATTTTCTTTAGATAAGTTAGAAAATACGGATAAATGAAAAGAGAGGCACTATAGACATGTCACTGAGAAATGCTCAATTCTTTTTCACAAAAATGGATTTCTAACTTAAATTGTTTGCATCTGACTTTTCTTCCCTTAATAATTACCTCAAACTTTTTTGTAAGTTTAAAAACATCTGCCTCTATTTTGTTTTAATGATAGTTTTTTATAGTATACCATAATTTGATCTTCTATTTTGGAACTTTTTTATTATGATTATTGGTACTGGGGATTGAACCCAGGGGCATTCTACCTCTGAGCTAAACCCCCAGCTCTATTTTATTTTTTTATTTTGAAACAAGGTCTCCCTAAGTTGCTGAGAGTGTCCCTACATTGCTGAGGCTAGCTGCAAACCTACTATCCTCCTGTCTCAGCCTTCCAAGTACTGGTATTACAAGTGTGTGCCATCACTCCTAGCTTATTTTGGAAATTTTAAAACTTCTTTTGGTGGTGCTGGGGATTGAACCAAGGGCCTGGTACATCCTTAGCATACACTTTACCATCCTCAGCCCTTAAGTTTTTTTTTTCTTTTTATTTTAAATAAAGCTATGGTAAAGATTTTTTACACAACTCTATTTGGGGGATGAGTTTGTATTTTTAGTAAACAAAAAACAAAGCAGAAACTAATGATTTTCTATTTCTCACTACTCAGAATTAGCTATTATTAAGGTTTCAATATATTGTTTCCCAGGCTTTACACACACACGTACACACACACACACACACACACACACACACACACACGCACACATTTTGCAGGGCTGGGTATTGAACCTAGGTCCTTGGGCATGCTAGGCAAATACTCTACCACTGAACCATACCCTCAGCCCCCAGTAGATAATTTTAAAGTATACATATATATTCTTCTGAGAGAGAAAGAGAGACTGTTTCAGTAAAATGAAGTTCCCTTCGGCCCTCATCTTGTATTCAGGTCCTACCCTTTCTCTCTGCAGAGGAAATAACTACTGAGTTTGGTTCATATTGTAGTTTTTATTTATTTATTGCAGTGCTGGAGATCAAGCCCAGGGTCTCACACATGCTAGGCAAGTGCTTACCTGCTGAGCTACATCCCTAGCCTTTCCATTCATTTTTATCCATTTGTACAATAAATTATTAAAAACATGTAGGAACATCTTGGTTTTTTTACATAAATAATATTGTTCGGCATGTATCATTCTGTAGTTCACTTCTCTCATTCAGTAATTTTTTTGAGATCTATTCCCATTCAGTTATCCACAGGAGTCCATTTCTTTATATTATGACTTTACCATCTCCTATTTGTTTGTTCCCTACCTATGGAAATTTAAGCCTGTCATCCCTCTCCTGCCCCCAGCTTTTTTGTCTATTACAAATAACATGTGAATATGTATGCACACCTTTTATATTTCTCTTTGTGGGTGTGTACATTTTCTCCAGGTTAGACACCCAAAGGTAAAACTTTTGGGTGATAGAATAAATAGGGTAAGTTTTAATAGATGATACCAAATTTACCTTCCATAGTGTGTATACCAATGTAGCTTTTTATCAGCAATACATATCTGCATTTTGAGAATCTTACCAGTTTAAAATTTGTCAGTTTCTAGATGGAAGAGAGCATATTGTTTTAGTTTGATTTTCTCAGATTTGTAGTGAGGTTAGGTGTCTTTTCAGATTTTATTAGCTAAGCATACACTTATGTACAATTATCTGATTATATTCTTAGACATAATTCCTTTCTGGTCAAAGATGGTATTTTAAGACTTTCAAAATACACTTTGAAATTTCCACTCCCCAAAATTTGTAGCTAGTTGTACTCATATCAAAACCATAATAAAATAATCTCTTTTCCACATTCTCACAAAATTCAATTCATTTAAATCTTATTATTATAAACTAACCGGAGAAGTAAAAGGTATACATAAGTATACATTGTTCAAATTTTTTATTTCTTCTTTGATTACTGGCAAAGTTAAATATTTTTCTTTTGTTCTTTAGCAGTCCTGGGGATTGAACCCAGGGGTGCACCCTACTACTGAGTTACATCTCTATCCTTTTTTTTTTTTTTGGTACTGGGATGGAACCCAGGGGCATTCTACCTCTGAGCTACATACCCAGCCCTATTTTATTTATTTTATTTTGAAACAAGGTCTTGCTAAGTTGCTGAGGGCTCTCTAAGTTGCTGTGTCTGGCCTCAAACCTGCAATCCTCCCATCTCAGCCTTCCAAGTACTGGATTACAGGCACAAGCCACTATGCCTGACTCCCCCTCCCTTCTTAAATTTTATTTTGAGACAATCTCACTAAGTTGCCCAGGCTGTCCTCTAACTTTTGGTACTCGTGCATCTGCCACCTGAATAGCTAGGATTATAGGAGCATGCCACTGTGTCTGGATCTAAATATTTTTTCTTTATTTAAAATACATTTAAGCCAGGCGTGGTGGCGCACGCTTGTAATCCCAGTACTTGGGAGGCGGAGACCGGAGGATCCGGGTTCACAGCCAGCCTCAGCTACTTAGTGAGGCCCTCTGAAACTCAGTGAGACACTGTTTCCAAATAAAGAATAAAAAATAGGGCTGGGGGTGTAGCCCGGAGGTAGAATGCCCCTGGGTTCAATCCCCAGTACCACAATAAATAAATGAATACATACATAAATAAATAAATAAATAAATAAATAAATAAAATACATTTATAGTCCAGACATGGTGATGCATGCCTCTCATCCCAGTACTTGGGAGGCTGAGACAGGAGCATGGCAGCTTTGAGGTCAGCCTCAGCAACTTAGTGAGGCTCTCAGTAACCTAGTGAGACCCTGTTTCCTAATAAAAAATGAAATAGGGCTGGGGGTATAGCTTGGAGATAGAATGCCTCTGGGTTCAACCTCCAGTACATACATACATACATACATATATACAATATATTAATAAATATATATTAATATTTATATTTCTTCTTTTACAGATCATAGTTCATGTCTTTAACAACTTTTATAATGGGGTATTCTTTTTCTCATCTACTCACTGTCATTTAATTTACAAATATTTCCCCAGTTTTACCCTTCTTTTAACTTTGTTTCTAGCAATTTTGTTATATACATACACATATATTTTTAATTTTAGTTACTTAAATATTAATATATTTCGATTATATTTTCTGCCTTTTATTTTAAATAATAACTTTTATTTCATATCTCAAAAAGCATATTTATTATGAAAAATTGTTAAAATACAACTAAATTAAATGAATAAAGTAAATCCCACATAATTTTACCACCTAGAGATAAGAACTATTAACATTTTAAAGTATGTCCCTCCAGATTATGTTGATGCATATAAAATGTTAATGTAGTTTTTTACAAATATAAAATCATGTACAATGTATCATTGCAATTTAAAAAATGTAGGTGCCATACAATGTTCTTACGAATCATTAGTCGTAATGCTACATAATATTACATTTAAAGACACCATCATTTATTTAGCCAGTCTCTTATTTTTGAATTGTTTTCAAATGTGATTACTTTTGCAAAAATCTGCTTCCTTCAATAGGACAAACAATATTTCACACACAGTCACTTCCCAAGTGGAGAAAATAGGCCTTTTCAACAAATGTCGATTCATTCTATTACTGAAAATTCACATTGTTCTGATACATTGGATCATTATACTTCCTTTTCTTTAGACTCTTGGAAGTCTCAATCAGGAAGGAGAAGGTTTGGGCCTATAATGTTTCCTCTATCTTCTCTACATACTCAGAGGGCTTTGAAGTCCACCTGAGCAGTGGCCTGCAGAAACACCACAGTCATCCTGTACCGTGTTAAGTGCTGGCCCTGTTTAGGCCAAGCTGCACTCAAATCAAGTGTGATTTGTGTCTTTCCAGTAAACCTCATTGAGCATGTGATTCAGGGGATAATGTTCTCCAACATCAAAGCACATGGAATCACCTGAAAGGTGATTATTTGTTAAAACAAAAATTGCCAGGCCCCAACTCCATAATTTCCAATTCAGTAGGTCCTTGATGGCACCAAGAATTTGCATTTCTGACAAGTTTGCAGGTGGTACAGATACCGTGGACCTGGGGACCACACTTTGAGAACCAATGGTTTAGCTCTCTCCCTCTGAACCATCACACTGTAGTCGCTTCCCAGCTTAAAGCCCTTTTATGGTTTCCTCCTGTCTGCAGGACAAAGTCCAGACTTCTTGGCAAAGCACACAAGTCCTTTATGCTCTGGCCATGAGCTGTTTCTCTCCAGACTTGGTCTCCACACCTCAGCCCGTTCTCCAGCTCTTCACCACGGGGGGAGGCTGACCTGTTAGCGCTACAGCCACAGGTTCTGTGCACTCTGCCTTCTGGGATGGCTGGCAGGAGGCAGGAGGGTAAAAGAGAGAGAAGTCACAGTGGCTCCTTGGCACCAAGGTTTTGCAGTGGTGGTGTTGTTTTACCTAAAGTCCAACTGGATTGGGCTCTTTCCTACAGTTACCTTGCTCACTGAGTTCTGGTTCCTTTCCCCTCCATCCCATCCCTCAGGCCAATGGGTCATAATGACTTCCTGCTGTGCTGGCCCCGGCAAGCTTCACCATGCCTCCCTTTTGGGTTTCCTTGAGTCTGCCCACACCCCTGTGGACAATCTCTCCATCACAGCCTCTTTAATCAACCCGTTTTGAATGTTCTTTCTCCTTCCTGCTGAGACGCTGGCTGATTCTGGTCCTCATTTTGCCTTCTGGTTTCACTTCCCACTAACACCCTTCCAGGTACATGCTGGCCCTGCGTTTCCCAAACGCCATGCGGTTCACAGTTCCTTGCTTTTGCTATGCTTCGCCCTGTTGCTGAAAAACTCTTTCGTCTTTCTTTATGTGACTCTACTCTTCATCCCCTTCTTATCCAAACTTACTCCACGTTTCTGGGAATATATGTGCAAGGCACACTTATATATATATATATATATTCTTGTTTAATACACACACACACATTTATTGAGCTATATTTCACAAAGTTTAAAATTCACACACATAAAGTGGCTTTTAGTATATTCCTAGAGTTATGCAACTATCACCACAATCTAATTTTAGAACATTTCATCATCCTAAAAGGAATTCTATTCCCTCTAGTAGCCGCTCCCCACCCTCCATTCCCCTTAGTCCCTAGCAACCACTAGTCGACTTTATTTCTCTATGATTTGCCTATCCTGGACATTTCATCTTTTCTCTTTTTAAAAATTGTTTGTTATTTGAAACAGGGTCTGGCTAAGTTGCTGAGGCTGGCCTCAAACCTGTGATCCTCCTGTCTCAGCCTCCCAAGTACTGTATTCTGGATATTTCATATAAATGGAATCTTTTGTGACTGGCTTCTTTCATTTAGCATAATGTTTTCAAGGTTCCTCCATGTTGTAGCATGTACACGCTTCATATGCTCTATAACGTATTTATCCATTCATCAGTTGATAGATTTGTTGTCATTTCTATGATTTGGCTATTATGGACAATGCTGGTATAAATGTGTGTGCAAGCTTTTGTGTAGACATACGTTTTCAATTATTTGGGGATATATACCTAGAAGTAGAATTTCTGGGTCGTATAGTAACTTAATGTTTAAAACTTTGGGGAGCTGACAAAGTGTTTTCCAAAGTGGATATACCATTTTACATTCCCACCAGCAGTGTGCGAGGGTTCCAATCTTTCCACATCCTGCCCAACAATTGTTATTTTCTGTTTTTAAAGTTATAGCTATTCTAGCTTGTGTGATGAGGTATCTCATTATGGTTTTGATTTGCATTTCCCTAATGACTCAAGAAGGTTAAGCATCTTTTTATGTGCTTATTGGCCATTTGTATGGCTTCTTTGGAAAAATGTCTATGCAAGAGTTCTTTATATATTCTGGATACAAATCCCTTGTCAGACTTAGGTTATTTGCAAATATTTCCTCTTGTTGTGTGGGTTTCCTTTTCACTTTCTTGATGATGTCCTTTGAAGCACAAAGGTGTTTAATTTTGATGAAATTCAACTTATCTATTTTTTCTTTGGTTGATCATGCTTTTGGTCTTGTATCTAAGAAACCATTGCTTACCGCAGGGCAGTATTATTCTTGGGTGGCCATAACAAAATACTACAGTCTGGGTGGCTTAAACAACAGAAATTTATTTATTTATTTGTTTATTTATTTATTTATTTATTTGCAGTACTGGGGATTGAACCCAGGGACATTCTACCTCTGAGCTGCACCCCAGACCTATTTTTTATTCTTTATTTTGAAACAGGGTCTCACTAAGTTTCAGAGGGCCTCACTAAGTAGCTGAGACTGGCTGCAGACCTGGATCCTCCGGTCTCAGCCTCCCAAGTACTGGGATTACAAGCATGCGCCACCACGCCCGGCTAGAAATTTATTTTCTCACAGCTCTGGAGGCTGAGAGTTCAAGATCAAGGTGCCCGCAGAGTCGGTTTCTGGCGGGGCTTCTTTTTCTGGCATTCTCACTGTATCCTCACGTGACTGTCCTCTGTGTGTGTGTGCATGCAGAAAGAGAGATCGCTGGTGCCTCTTCCTCTTATACATATACCAAACCTATCAAATGAGGGCCCCACAATATGACCTTACTTCACTTTACTTCCTAAAAGGCCCTATCTCCAAATATAGTCATAGTGGGAATTAGGGCTTCAACAAATACATTTTAAGGGAAACCTAATTCAATCTGTAACACGAAGTATTGGAAATTTGCTCCTATGCCTTCTTCTAAAAGTTTTATAGTTTTAGCTTTTAAATTTAAGTCTTTCCCCACTTTCAGTTAAGATCTTGTGTATGGTGTGAGATAGGGAGTCCAGCTTCATTATTTTACATGTGAATATCCAGAACTATTCTTGAATTGTCTCAGCACCTATACTGAAAAGCAAATGAACTCCAAGTAGAGGAGTTCTGGGACTTTTTACATATAACGTTACTATGACATTTATCTCACTGACTCATTTCAATGGAAAGTAAGCTACCTGAGTCCAGGAATTGGCTATGAGATGGAGGTAGAAAATAATGTTTTATGGCCGGGCGTGGTGGCGCACGCTTGTAATCCCAATATTTTGGGAGGCAGAGACCGGAGGATCCGGGTTCGCGGCCAGCCTCAGCGCGCATGCGCGCGCGTGATCTCTCTCTCTCTCTCTCGCTCTCTCTCTCTCTTTCTCTCTCCTCTCTCTCCTCTCTCTCTCTCTCTCTCTCTCTTTCTCTCTCCTCTCTCCTCTCTCTCTCTCTCTCTCTCTCTCTCTACCTAGTAAGGCCCTCTGCAACTTCGTGAGACCCGGTTTCAAAAATAAAGTATAAAAAAATAGGGCCGGGGGCGTAGCGCGGAGGTAGAACGCCCCTGCGTTCAATCCCCGGTACCGCAAAAAAAAAAAAAAAAAAAACAGTACTCAATACATGTGCAATATTTAAATATATCTTTATGTTTTCTTCTGTTAAAATGTAAATGATAATTTGGGAAAGGACATCATTAATTCATTAACATGAAATAATTTATTAGATTCAAAGATAAGACTAATTTCAGGGAAGAAGGGACAGGACAGGTGGGTTTGCTTTTTCTGGGGGTTGTTGTTGTTGTTTGCAGTGCTGGAACTGAGCACTCTACCACTGAGCTACATCCCTATCCCCAACAGGTGAGTTTTGATGGGTGGGTTAGGTCTTCAGCATTTGGTCGTGCCTGGCTCATGGACACCTTGACGAATTGAATGTGTACTTTCTGGTGCTGGGTACTCAAAAAGGGATATCTTAAATTAGAATAGAACAGGAAGGAGCTGAAGAAGAATTCACCAAATTGACGGTTTTATCAAGGGCTAGCTCACTTTGGTGGAAGGTAAAAGTCAGAAGGTTGTCAGAGATTTGACTATTCAGTTAAAATGGGATTGTGGGTGCTGCTTGAAGAAATAATACTTGGTTATCTATTTAAAAAGGATGTCATTGTTAATTTTATGTGTCATCTTGACTGGACCATAGGGAACCCAGATATTTGGTAGAACATGATTTTCTGCATGTCCATGAGGGTATTTCTAGATGAGATTTAACATTTGAATTGGTAAACTTGGTAAAAACAGATTGCATTATCTAATGTGGGTGGGCCTTGTCCAATTCATTGGAGGCCTGAATAGAACAAAAGGTAGGGTAAAGCAGAATTCACTCTCTGCCTGACAGGTTTTGAATTGGAACATTGGTCTTCTCCTGATCTCAGACTGGAACTTACACCTTGGATTCTCCTAGTTTTCAGACCTTTGGATTTGGACTACTGGCTCTTCTGGGCCTCCAGTGTGCATATCAGATTGTGGGACTTCTCGACCTCCATAATTATGTGACAATTCCTTATAATAAATTTCTTTCTCTATATGTGTACATACAAATTTAGAAATAGACATAGAAGGTAACATGATTAAAAAGACCCACAGGTCTATAGTAAGTGCAAATTTATTTTAATTAGTTAGTTAATTTATTTATTCTTTTTGTGGTGCTGGGGATTGAACTCAGGGGCATTCTACTTCTGAGCTATACCCCAGGCCCCATTTTATTTTTTATTTGGAAACAGAGTCTCACTAAGTTGCTGAGAGCCTCACTGAGTTGCTGAGGCTGGCTTTGAACCTGCGATTCTCCTGTCTCATCCTCCCAAGCACTGGGATTACAGGTGTGTGCCACTACGCCCAGCTGTGCAAACTTGAATAAGATTCTGACACTTCATAGTTTATTTTCAAATTTAGGTATTGTAAACCAAGGCACATAAATCTACTTCCCATGTTTTGTTTTTCAAAGTCATTTCAGTGTCCCTTAGGTCACTATAAATGTGTGGTACTATATGTGAAATTATCAATGCCAATTTCAATATCATGCACAGGGAAAGGAAGGGAGTGGGGAGGGAGCCAGGGGGAAGATCACCAAGTGCTGTATGTCCCTATCACTCTGAACTACATTATGATGTGAGACTATAATGCACCAATAAAAAATATATATATAAGCCAGGCGTGGTAATCCCAGTACTTGGGAGGCTGAGACCGGAGGATCTGGGTTCGTGGCCAGCCTCAGCTACTTAGTGAGGTCCTCCACAACTTAGGACACCCTGTTTTAAAATAAATTAAAAAATAGGGCTGGGGGCATAGCTCAGAGCTAGAATGCCCCTGGGTTCAATCCCCAGTACTGCAAAAAAAAAATATATATATATATATTTATATATATGTAAAGATGAGCTATTAGAAGTGCTAGGAATTAGGGGATATAAACTGGTTCCTTACATTGCTTAAAAATTTCCCCATATTGGCATGGTGGCGCACGCTTGTAATCCCAGTACTTTGGGAGGCGGAGACCGGAGGAACCGGGTTCGAGGCCAGCCTCAGCTCGTGCATGCGCGCGCGCACGCGAGTGTTCTCTCTCCTTCCCTCCCTCCCTGTCTCTCTCTCTCTCTCTCTCTCTCTCTCTCTCTCTCTCTCTCTCTACTTAGTGAGGCCCTCTGCAACTTTGTGAGACACGGTTTCAAAATAAAGTATAAAAAAAAAATAGGGCCGGGGGCGTAGCGCGGAGGTAGAATGCCCCTGCGTTCAATCCCCGGTACCGCAAAAAAAAAAAAAAAATTTTTCCCATATTATGAATGTGAATCGCATAACATTTGTGACATAGGTTTTAAAAATATTAAAATGTTTTTATTATGTATCCCTCAAAATGTGTGGCACTTTGAATTGTGTATTGAATCAATTATAACATCTTATTGACTCCTTCATTAATTCATGAGTTAAATAAGTTTTTTCACAAGTTTATTTTATATTTGTGTGAGCCATGATTTTATTCTCTTTCAAAACATTCTTTGTGTGTGTGTGTGGTACTGGGGATTGAACCCTGGGACATTCTACCTCTGAGCTACACCCCCAGCCCTATTTTGTATTTATTTTAATTAATTAATTAATTAATTAATTGTACTGGAGATTGAACCCAGGGGCATTCTACATCCATGCTATACCCCCAATTCTTTTTATTTTTTGTTTTGAAACAAAGTCTCACTATGTTGTTAAGAGTCTCCCTAAGTTGCTGAGGCTAGTCTAAACCTGCAATCCTCCTGTCTCAGCTTCCCCGTTTATTTTTTTATTTTTTTATGTTCATTTATTGGTGCATTGTAATTATACATTTTGATATATGTCAGGGTATGAACATCATACATGCACACATTGCACATATTTTTTATTTTTGAAACAGAGTTTCATTAAATTGCTGAGGCTGGCTTTGAACATACAATCCTCCTGTCTCAGCCTCCCAAGTACTAGGATCACAGGTGTGTACCACCACACCTGGCTCTGTTGCCTTTTCTCTACATCTCAACTCTTGGTTTTGCTTCTAAGATTTAAGTTTGCAAAAGTTTTTATTTTGTTGTTGTTGTTCTCTAAAATCTTCATAGTGTTCTGTTTTTGTTTCATTGGTAGAATATCTTCTTTAGCCTTGTGACAATATTAATAATGATTTTAAAGAGTTCCCATCGCATTATTTTTATTTCTTCAGAATTGTATTTGGTTTGTTTGTTTTTACAGCTTGGGGCTCAATCTTTCATGTTCAGAGCTTTGTTCAGAGGGTGACAGTCATGTTTTAGATGAGGAAACTGCCTTGAAAGATCTACGTCTCTCCTCTCTCTCTGGCTCCCAATCTGGTTGTCATTTCTTTCTAGAGTCAACTTGAGCATTACTGATTTTTTGAAAGTAATTTTGGTGTCCCCCCCCCCCGACACAATACTTTCACATGTCCCTGAGCCACCCCACACAGATTGTAAACTGCTTGAAGATAGGCAGCCAAGCCTGGATCTCCTTGGGTCCCCACTACTTCACATACACGTTTTTAGTGCCCAGTAATTATTTCTGGAATGAATGAATGCATGAATGCCCACTTCCAATATGCACTTTATATGCATTACCTATTTTTATCCTCACAATAACTCTGTGTCCTTCTGCTTTTATTCATGGTTCCTTTTCATGTGTGCAATGATCAGAAGAAAACATTGACAATGGATGAAATATTCAGGTGAATGTATAGATAGACAAAAGAACAACCTTCATGTTGTCATGTAGTTTTAAAACAGAGAAGAAATGATGGGGGGGGGGGCTGAGATTGATGTGGGAGGGAGAAGGCCCAGTATGTACCTGACACTGTGCTAAGTAGGCACTTTGTGTACTTGGAGTTATTTCTCAGAAGATTGGTTTACTGATGAAAAGTTGAGGCTCATAGAGATTAAGCAATTTGCCCTAGAGCACACAATTGTGTTTTAAAATTAAGTCTCTCTAGACCCCAAGTCTGTTTTGAGGTATCTCTGGAGGATCAGTTCAGGTAGGGTATTTACTTTGGGGGGTTTTTTGTGCCTTGATGGGACAAGCCCCTCCCCATCCCACCCAACTGGCTCCTGCCTACACTTAGTGCACTTATGTACTGTGCGTGTGTGTGTGTGTGTGTGTGTGTGTGTGTGACTGAGGACTGAACCCAGGGGCATTCTACCTTTGAGGTATACTCCCAGTCCATTTTTTGTATTTTATTTTGAAACTGGGTTTCACTAGGTTGCTGAGAGTCTTGCTAAATTGCTGAGGCTGGTCTTGAACCTGCAATCCTCGTGTCTCAGCCTCTCAAGTACTGGGATTACAGGTGTATGCCACCATGCCTGATTTTATGTACTCTTTTTTTGTGTGTGTGGTAGTAGGGTTGGAACCCAGGGGCATTCTACCTCTGAGCTACACTCCCAGAACTAATTTTATTCTTTATTTTGAAACAGGGTCTCACTAAGTAGCTGAGGGCCTCACTAAGTAGCTGAGGCTGGCTGCGAACCTGCGATCCTCCTGTCTCAGCCTCCCAAGTACTGGGATTACAAGTGTCCACCACCATGCCCAGCTCTTTATGTACTCTTATTTAGTTTTCTCTGCTTTTGGTCCAAAGCTTTCAACTAAGGCAAGTAGCCTTAATAAGTCGCGTGTAGCTAAACCCCCAGATTTGGTTCTGTTTCCACCCTGGTGACTATCTGAACTGCTTGGGGCATAATGCCTTATAAATGTCAACTTTGTATTTATCAGCATGATTCTTAGCTATAGCAATCAATCAGACATACCCTTCTTTTGCTAATGGCTGCATTAAATGGCATCTGTCCCTTTGAATTAAGAAATCATATTACACTTGTCTGCCCATTGACCGAAATAAGGAAGTGTTTTCAACAGCTATACCTTTTTAACTGCTGCTGTTATTCTTCTGAGCTTGGTACCAAGATGGCAGATAAGGTAAACAAAACGAGGCTCCTTGTTTGCTCACCTTTCCTGTGTTTACATGGGCACTGACTAAGGAATTAAACTAAACTAAAATAAACTTTGTAGGCCTAAACATCATAAGTAGCACTTCAGACATGCAGGAAAGTTCTAGAACTTTTTCACCCAAGCCATTTCTCTATTTGGCAGTGTCAGAAAACTCATCCATAGATTTGATTGGCTCCAGGAGCATTTGTGCTATGGGTCATGTTTTTTTTATAGATTTTTATCCCAAGATCATAGAATTTAGGTTCACCTTAATTTGGGTAGGTCCAATGTTAGATTACAGTTAAGACCTTTGTTAGCAAAATGATATTATGCATTTTCCTCCACATCTGATTAATGAATTATTACCTTTATATAGTAATTTTCTCAAGCCATTAATCATTTAACCTTCCCCTCGAGCATGAGACAGGGTTTTATTTTTGTGCTTCTTAAGAATATTCTTTTGACAGAGTAACTCATAAAAGCTCAAGTGTATTCATTCTCTTTTCAATTTGTGGATTTTTAATTCACCATAAAGCATTCTGACTACATAAAGAAAGGAACTGTGTTAAAAGCAAGTATTATTAATGTAAGACTTCCTCTGGGTGTATTTGCCAACCCAAACATTAAACTTTCTTTAAAGAAATTCTGGGGAATTATTAGTCATTCAGTTAAGGGTGCATGTGTGTAAAAAATATTCTGGCCAAGGCAATATATCCCTCAATGTAATGTTAGATATAGTCTTCCAAAAGGGATATTTTGGGGTCTGTGATTTCCCTCACTTGTGAAGTGGCCCACTTATCCTTGATTACCAGAATGCCGGAAAAGTGTGATTTTAGCATTTTAGGCCAGTCTTAGATATAATTGTGAGTGTCCTTTTATGATGAGAACATGAAGGCCCAAATGGAATAGTTCCTACTTTCTACTTGTCTATTTGAACACATTGCACATATCTGCTATATACATAAATGAAATAAACTAAAATGTTGAAAAAACTCACCAAAAAAACCCAATTTGTTTTCTATAAATGTTCAGAATATTAATTCTAGCTTACCCTCCCTATCCTACCTTGTTCCCTTCCTCTGTCTTTGCTGAGATATCAACACTTGAAAATTCATTTCTTCCTTTTCAGTCTAGAAGTGGAAGCCACACTCCCACTCCATCCCCACCCCAGCAAGGTTATGGTGAGTTTGTGGCCAGGCAACGCAGGGCCTGACCCCATCTCTGCTCCTGGAGGGGGCTGGACAAGTTCACACAAAGCAACAGCTGTTGCAGGCCAGCTTCTTTCTTTCCCAGCAAGACACAGAGGGAGCTGAGTCTCCTTAGTCATACTGGACATTGACGTTTTATTTTCTCTGAACAGGCAGGTGGCCCTCATGCAGCCTGTCTCCAACCCACCAGTGTCCTTTGTCCCTGTGGACATTAGGCTGCCCACCCCCAAGCTGTTAGTCTCTTGAGGCTCTGGGGTGAAATATGATCAAGAGGAGGAAGGAAAAACATCTTAGACAGGGAACAAAGCCATTTGAGAGCTGTCACATCAGCCTAGGACTTTAATTTTGTGTGTCTCTGTCTTAAATGATGGTTACTATAGCTACCATGAGCAACGGATATAAAGGAGCCAGGCAATGGCTTTTCAGGAGAATTGAGTATCACATTTTCTTTCTGAGATTTTCTTGCACTGAATGTCAAGTCAAGGATACCTACTTTAATGAGTGGTTAAATTGAAATTGAAAATGGGTTATAATTAGGCACCTGACAATGATCATCTGTAACCTCAGAATAAGATTTCCAGTTTCCTGCCAGATGTAGAAGTGTGCGCGGTAAAGAAGTAATCAGGAAGAGAGTCTCAGAAACCCATTTTAAGCTTATTAGCATTGCTACTTATTCAGTTTTACATGCTCAGTGTCGGATTTATTAATTTGAAGAAACAATTGGTAGAAATCACTTCTTCTCTGCTCCTTTTAGATGATTAGGTGAATGGTTTTCCATATCATTAGACATTGCAAAGGTTCAAGAGTATGAGCTAGAGAGTCACTTGTGGAAGTTATAACGACTCTATAAGCTGGGTGTGGTGGCAGCCACCGGTAATCCCAAATGACACGAAGTACAAATATAAAAGTGTCAATGCCATTCTCAACACAGGGAAGAGGGCGGCGGGGGGGGGGGACTCACCGAGTTCTGTGTGCATGTATGTTTCTATTGCTCTGAACTTCATCATGATGTATGATTACAATGAGCCGATAAAAATGAAAAAATAAATAAAAGTAAGAAGGTGTAGGTCAGAGGTAAAATGCCCCTGGGTTCAATCCCCAATACCAAAAAAAAAAAAAGACTATAAAAGCTGAAGAGCAATCTGTACAACTTTCTCTATTTTATAATCTATTTTCTCTTTGGTGGCCTAAACAGCCATTGTCTAAATAGCCATTATGAACTTATTTCCCTTTCACTGAATAACCCATTTCTATGATCAGAGGCCATACTATCTATGAAAATGTGGGACACATCTAAGAGATCTCTTCAACATTAACAGAGAAGCAACAAGCAAAACAACTTCTCTGCTCCTGATGGAAATAATGACCAATCTAAGATTTCTCACAGAAAATCCCCTCTCCATGGTTCATGAAAACACTTTCAGAACATAATCTAATAATAGCAAAAGAAACAAAAATACTAAATAAATACTCCAAAACCCCCATAGCTCATACCAGTAGTGTAAATCGAGTGCTGACAGCGTATGAGTTTTTCCTGTGAGCCGGAGCATGTAAAAGGTATGCACCCAATCTTAGTGATATCATATCAACATATGGAATGTCATTGTGTTTCTCTGCATGGAAAAAGTGATGTGGAAAAGGGGGCGTGGCTTGCCCATAGTGATACTGTGCAAAGGCAAGTTTAGTGCAGATGTGGGCATCCTCATGTTCAGCAGAGCCTTGGTCTTCTAATGCTCTGCCTCTTCTAGCACTTCCTTTTCACTGTGAAGCCTTACTAATATCTCACTGAGCCTAGTGTGGGGACCAGAAACAAATGATTTTCCCAGTAATTTTTAAAGTGTGTGTAAGTAAGGCATATTTATGATAGAAAAACTGAAACTATATTACAGAAAGAAAACAAAATAAAAATCCACTGTAATTCTATCACTTGCATTTTAGTGCATATTCTTTTAGATGTTTCCCTTGGCATATTTGCTGTATATATCTAATACATAAACATGGAGCTTTACCTTTTATAAAAATGAGATTATACAATGCATAATTGTTATTATTTTGCACACATAGATTGCTAATATATAAGTACATTAATAAATATACTTCTGCAGCTTCATTTTAATGGCTAACTAGTGATTTATTATATAGAATTCCATAATTAAGTTAACAAATTCTTTATGGGTTATGCATTTAGTTTGTTTCTACTTTGTAAAATGAGGTGAAGCCAGGAGTGGTAACGTGCATCTGTCATCTGAGTACTTGGGAAGCTGAGACAGGACGATCATAGGTTCGAAGCCAGCCTCAGCTATTTTGTGAGACCCTGTTTCAAAATAAAAAAATAAAAAAGGCTTGCAGATAGAATGCCCCAGGGTTCAACCCCACTACCCCCACAAAAACCCAGAAACACTTAAAAATACGTTTTTATAATCAATGTTTGCATATATCCTTAATTACAAATACATAATTATTGGTTGATCAGTATTAGTCTAGTGATATTTTTAAGTCCAGCAACTTAGAGATGATTTGTGACATAGAAACACATTCCTCTGAAGGATTCACATCTTACTTCCCTTTGACACCACACAAATAGCTATCTGTTGAAAGTAACCTTGAACTTGGCAGTCATTTCTCCCTTGGCAATCTTGGCAGGCAGGGGTTTGGCACCAGAGAGGAGAAAAGATGAAGAGCCGAAAGCTCTAACTAAATAAGAAAAAAAAATGGTTTTTCATAAGTGAAAAATTTGCCAGCTCCATTCCTCCTGAAAAGAAATTGTCTAAATGCCACCAGGATTGAAAATACTACTTATGCAAAGGGATGAATTGTGGGGAATGAACTGTGAAGGTCAGATTATCGTCTCAGAAGCCACATGGAGAAAGAAAACCCTTGCTGACAGAATCCCACCAGCCAGGAGATCAGCCCCGAAACATGAACCTTCATGGGATACCTTCATGGGATACCATGAATCCTTCGAGGAACCGCAAATCTCCTTGATCTTTCTGCCTGCAGTGTTTTGGAGATGTTTACAGTAAAACTGTAACCGAAGACTTGCCTTTCAGGAAAAGAATAACTGGTAATCGGATCCTAGAAAGCTTTCTGCACTGGGCTTTTTAAATAGAAAGGAACTAGATGGATTTCCCTTTCACCATGGCCCTGATGAACAGAAGGAGGATGGGTAATAACACGTATTCAGCGCCTTCTGTGGGCCAGGCACCATGGGAAACACTCTACAAGTATCCTCCAACTGCTTCCTTCCAACAACCTCCTGAGTGACTCATTATTACCCCATTTTATATAAGAGAAAAACGGAAATTCAGATAGATGGGAAACTTGGCCTTAAATCCTATAATAGGCTAGTGGCAGACTACATTTGAACATAGTCTGTCAAACTATAAATCACATTTTTTTTCTACCACATCTATATGTTTTAGAAAATCTTCCCTATAATTGTCTCTCCCAGATCTTGGTAATCCCTCCTTGCTAGAAGTCACCTGCCCTGACTGGCCAGGCAAAGGCAACTGCGCGTTGGAATCCCACCCTCCACCACTGTAGCAACACATAGAATATAAGCACGAGGTCGTCTCCAGCTTGAATAAATGCCCCCTTCTTCAGGGACTCCCAACTCCGAGGGGCTCATCAGCCTGCGTACTTGGTAGGGAGTGCTCCTGTGGGGCTATTGAAGGTTGTCTCTGTGCTCCTCCGCTGAGACAAGGCCTGCTGCTGGTCCTAGCTTTTCTTCATTCATTTGGTAGGGACACGAGGCCCTCAGTTCAATTGGCTATTTCTAGAAAGGGGCTTGGAGACAGCCACAAATTGAGGAAAACATTTATAAAATTTGGAAGAGAAAGACTGTAGAATATTTAAATATTTCAAGCTGGGGATGGTGGTGCACACCTGTAATCCTGGTACTTTGTTCTTGGAGCCTAAAGTTTGGAACCAGTGTCTTGGTCCTTTATATTTCTTTTATATAAGCTCAGACACATTTCAAAATAAAACTTAATATATCTAATTAAAAAAAGAAATCTAAAGGACGCTAGATCAAAGTCTTTAAACTTATAAAATCTGCAAAAAAGGTCATAAAAAACCAATTACCTTTAGCATAAAGTTAACTCCAACTTTATGTTTGCCCCAATAAGTTATTTTATTATAGCTGCACATTAACACAAAAAGTAACAATGTGCTCTGTGACTGTTTTAAAAATACATTCAATGAAAAGCCAAGACACATTTTCAAGTCTGGCCTCTGCTTTCCAAGAAATATTTTAAGGAAGTAGTTTAATATATGGATATTTGAAGAGTGTGGTTATTTACATCATTTGGGATTCCCAAATTACCTACAGTAATCCAGAAACAGAAAAACTCTTATGTGTGTAAGAGGAGATGAAGTGAAGTAAAAACCAAAGCTTTCTTATATTCTGTTTAGGTTTCAGAGGGAACACTTCCTGGTAGTAGATAAAAGAGTAACTCTTTTGAGGTCTACATGTAAGATCATCAAAGCATCGTATTTACATTTGAAAGACTGAGACTAACTGGACAGAGAAAGGTGGGTTAGAAGGTATGCCTTCAACCCTTAAACAGGAAAAGGGAAGGCCTCCTTTCAAAGATGAGGTGCCTAATTGTTTCCCTTTGCTACGGTTTGGATGTGCCCCCAAATCCATGTGTGGAAGCTTGATCCCCAGAACACCAGTGTTGAGAGGCGAGCCTAATGGGAGGTAATTGGATCACAAGGGCTCTGCCCTCATCAATGGATTAATATTGTTTCAGAAGAGGGTTCGCGATTGTGAGAATGGGTTGTTATAAAAGCAACCTGCTCTCACCCTTGCTCTTTCTTGCTGGCTCACTCTTGCCCTGTCACCTTCTGCCATATTGTAATACAGCTCATCCGATACCAAGAAAATGCCAGTGACATGCTCTAGGATTTCTTAGCCTCCAGAGCTATGAACCAGATGTAGATTTTTTCTTTAGAAATTATCTAGTCTCAGGTATTTTGTTACAGCAACAGAAAAAAACACACTCTGGTAGGGATGTGGACAGTCATGGGGATGTGGACAGCTATGGAGAGGACCACTGAGAATTCTATTTCATTCATTCTCTTTCCTTCCACATTTCATTGAACCCATTCCTCTTTAATAATGTGACATTAAAATGAGCTACTTTAATTAGCCAAATTTTCTTAATTCCTAGCTAAGGAAAATATTTCAAAGTGGAGCGGGAAAAACGAGAATGGCAGCATTTTATGTATCTTATTTTACAGGGGCCTTGGCGGGGGCAGTGGGGTGTGAACCTAAGTGAAGTTTTAATAAGAGGCTTTGCACAACAAAGGACAACTTGGGGGATCTCAGTGAAGAGAGCCTTGTGCAGAAGGAGCCCTAGGTAAGAAGGCAGCAAAGACAAGCTTCCTCCTACCTACATTTTGCCAAGGTCTCTGGCGGTGTCAGAGGTTCATCAACCCTGGCTTCGCCAGTTACTATTAAACACCTTCACCATAGCATCAACTATTTAAAGAACACAGAGGCTGGGGGCGTAGCAAGCAGTGCTGGAGCTTGTGCTTAGCCTGTGTAAGGACCCCTGTCCCCCCCAAAAAAAAGAACACAAAAAAGAAGCAAAGAAAAATATTTGTAAGAATACAGAAAAAATCAGGAAAATAATTTATATTTTGAATGATGAAAGTAGTATTAAAACAAATAAGACATAGCAAATGTTGGTTTCAGACAGGCTGGTGGTTGAGTTTTTCATTTGTTTGTTGGGGGATTTTGGGGTTCTGGGGATCAAACTCAGTTCCTTGCACATGCTAAGCACGTGCTCTACCACTGGGCTACATCTCCAACCCAGGCTAGTTGTTGAAATTAGAAATGCAAGCTTGCTGAGTTAAATAAAAAACTGAACAAAATCATCTTTTCCTTGAAGCTTCATATAATTATGTTGGGTTCATCTTTATAAAATGGGCAGATGAAATGAAAACCCCCTAATTTGACTGAAAATTTCAGGAACTATTTCTGAAGATCAAATTGGCTTATGTAAGCTTAATCTATTTGAATAATTACTTAAGTTCTTCCATGACTGTAATGTTAGATCAGTCTTTCTGTTGACCCATGCATTGCTTTAAATTTTCCCGCCTCTATTCTCTATCCTGATGGATTTACTTATAAATAACTGGTAGGCACCTGTATTTAGAAAACTTCTCTATTTTCATCACAACACATAACATTGTTAATAAATAAAATTCTGACATGAGTTTTATCTGCAAATAAGATCAAACCATTTGAGGGATGATCATCTCTACTTCTGTTGGCGAAACTCACCCCACCTTGGGCAGAATATGATCAACATCATCAAATATTTATTTGGTGCCTGCAGGACTGCTGCTTCCGTACGGGTTCCCATGCCTGCTCTCCTCTGGTGGCTACATGGAGTTGAAATTTCAGTCCCTCAAAGAGAATTGTCAACATTTATTTGTGGAATGAGCTCTAAAAAGGAGTCAGCATCTTTACATACTTAACTCTAATGCATACCCCACTTATACTGGAGCCAAACCTCAAATTTCCAACTCCTTAAAAACCACCAAGAAGGTAGACTTGCTCTTTAAACAAAATATACGGTGATTTAGAACACTTAGATCATGATGTTTTGGGATTAGAGTGGGGACGAGCATGTAAGGTTGAGGGAGGCAGTCAGGGGTTTGGACAGCCTGGCTACACTATTGATCATATATGTAATGTGTTATATACTATATATTATAATATGATAGATCTATAATCGTGTGTGTGTGTGTGTATGTGTGTGTGTGTGTGTAACTGGGGATTGAACCCAGGGGAATTCTACCTCCAAACTACACCCCCAGTCATTTAAAAAAATGTATATTTTGTTTAGAAACAGGGTCTTGCTAGGTGGCTGAGGGTCTCACTACATTGCAGAGGCTGTCTTTGAACCTGAGATTCTCCTGTGTCAGCCTCCCAAGTACTGGGATTACAGACATGCACTACTATACCCAGCAGGATATATAATCTTTAGGTGATTCTGCTACTTTATCATGTTTTAAAGTTTTCTAGATATTCTTAGAGGCTTTCAAAAAATAACTTTATTCCTATCACATTTTCATCAGTGGCATTTAATTACATGCTCTTACCAGGTCATGTGAAATCCCAATATTTCAGACTTTTCTTTGTACAAAAATTTATTTCAGAGCCAGGCATGGTGGCACACACCTTAATCCCAGTACTTGAGATTAAGCAATTTAGTGAGACCCAGTTTCAAACTAAAAAATAAAAAGGTCTGGGGTGTAGCTCACAGGTGGAATGCCTCTGGGTTTTATCCCCAGTACATATAAAATAAAATAAAAATAATTTATTTCAGAACTATTCTTCCTCTGGTTGTACAATCCACATTAATGGTTCAGTATGGTTGGCTTGGCCATGATATGGGGCAAACTGGAAAGAGAGGCAGGTCTAAGTGAGATCTACCTCAAAAAACTCTGGTAGGCAGACCCTGAGCAGGGGCTGGGAGGAAATCCAGGCAAGCAGAATGCTTAATCTAGGGTAGAGATTATCACAGTTAAAAGTTCACAAAGCCCACCATCACAGTGTATTAGAAGCACGGATTCTTGGACCTCATGGCTATAGATTCTGTGTTGAGTGGATTAAAATTAAGTACATTTTAAAACAATACTCTTGGGTGATTCTGCTTCAGGTGGCCTGTGGATGACACTTTGAGAAACACTCATCTAGTGGGCTGCAGAGTAGGAAAGATGTGACAGTCAGGAGTGGTGCTGTGGGGGTGGGGCAGAGCTTTGGCTGATGAATTCAGATACAGGCAGTATTTGGAAAGCTCATCTGGCCAGCAGCCGTAGTAGGAAAGTTCTGAGGATCCTGCTTCCGAGGCTGAGCTAAATTAGCCTGGGGAAGGAGGGTCAGGCAGCGTCCTGGAGGACAGGGGCTGAGGACCCTGGAACAAGGCACCCAACTAACCCAGGCAGGAGGTGGAGACTGGGACTGGGATTAAGAAAGAACCCTTCTTCTGGGTTGAATTGTGTTTCCTCAGAAAGACATGCTGAAGTCCTAAGCCTCAGCACCTCAGAGTGTGACCTTATTTGGAAATTGGTCTTTACAGATATAACCAAGTTAAATGAAGTAATTAGAGTGAGTCTTCCTTCAATATAACCAGAGACCTTATAAAAAGGGGAAAATTTGGACATACAGTCAGTCAGACCCGTAGGGAGCGAAGATGATGTGAGTGGATCCGTCTGGAGCGCTGCATCTACAAGCCATGGACCACCAAGGATTGCTGGAAAACACCAGAAGCTAGAACCGGAAGGAAGGATTGTGCTCGAGCTGTCAGAGGCAGGGCCCTGCCAACACCTCAGTTTCACATGTCTAGCCTCCTGAGCTGTGTGACTGATTTCTGTTGTTTTAAGCTGCCAAGTTTATGGTCACTTGTTACTGCAGGCTTTCAGCCTCACACGACCTGCATACTTCTCCCCATCTCCATCACTACAGCCCGACTCCAGTTACATGACCCCCGGAGCTACTTTTGGATGGAGCCCCTCTCTCCTGCTTTGCTTCCCTCATCTCCATTCCCAACCCTGCAGCCAGCGCCGACTTCACATACAAACTCATCAGTTCATTTTCCTACTTCAACCTGGTGGGTTTCACTTCCCATTTTCTGAGGATCAATTCCGAACCCCACATCATGGCTTGTGGATGTCTTTTATCTGGCCTCGCCCACTTCCCCATCACCATCTCCTGTAACTTACCCCAATTCTCCTATCTTTCACCCTTCCTATTCAACACTCCAAAACTAACAGTTTTTGGACAATGGCGTGTCTTCTTTCCTTCTGACATTTGTAGACACAGAGTCCTCTGCTTAGGACTCTTTCCCCGACCTCTTTGGTTGCCTATGTCAGATCACGCTTTAGGTCTGGTGTCAGTGAGTGTTCTCCAGAAAATTAGAACCAGGATGAGTTGGATCTTGTGATTATGGACGTCAAGAAGTGCTCCCATCTACTGTCTATGAGCTGGAGGACCAGAAAAGCAACAGAGTGATTTGGCCCAAGTTCAAAGGCCTGGGAGCCAAGAGAGCTGATCATGCAACTTCCCATCCAAGGCCAAAGGCCTGAGAACTGAGAGGATTCCCAAAAGCTGAGAAGCAGAAGCCGTGAGATTCAAGGGCAGGAAATGATGGATGTTCCAGCTCAAGTCCCCCTTCTTCTTCCTGTCTGTTCTATCTGGGAACGTCCTTGGTGGATTGGATCCTGCCCACCTGCTTTGGTAATGGAGGACCTTTACTCAGTCTGCTGGTTCATAGGCTAATATCTTTGAGAGACACCTTAATAGATACACCCAGAAATGATGTTTTATCACCTATCTATCTATCTATCTATCTATCATCTATATCTATCATCTATCTATTTATCTATCTATCATCTATCTATCTATCTATCTATCTATCTTTTAACCCAATTGAATTGAGGTAAAATTAACCAACACAGGTCTCATCTTGGATGCCCTTTCTTTGACACTTGGGTTTGATGTCTTTCTTGAATCCACAACATTTTGTGCCACTATCAGAGCCCAGCAGTACTGGGCCGTCATTGCTTACTTTTTGGTGCTTGACTCGCTAAATGTTAAGTTCTATGGGCGCAGGAATCAGACCTCTGGTGACTCCAGAATTCCTGTAGGAGAGGATCCAAATGGCAATCTGGTTATCAGAAGGACTAGGAATTTATTTGGGGCATGAGAAGTCAAAGGGAGATTGTGGGGTGTCTAAAACCTCCCCCAAGCTGGGCATGGTGGTGTATGCTTGTCATCCCAGTACTTGGGAGGCTGAGACAGGATAATCGCAGGTTCACGGCCAGCCTCAGCAACTTAGTGAGGCCCTCTGCAATTTAGTGAGATCCTGTTTCAAACTAAAAAAATTAAATAGGGCTGGAGGTATAGGTCAGAGGTAGAATGCCCCTGGGTTCAATCCTCAGCACCAAAAAATAAAATAAAATAAAATAAAATAAAATAAAACATAAAAAGTTGAAGAAGTGAAGACTGAGTACTTGGGAAGTTCCACGATCAGTTCTCACATCCAAGATCAGAGCTAGATACTCTGAACCTCAAATGGAACTGGAACATCTTGAAATCCTTCCTGCCTAAGGTCAGGATTGGTTGTAGGTAGCCCAAGCTATTGGGAGAGGAGAGATGCAGACTAGGACCCAGGTTAAGTTCCATCCGGGAACCTAGTTAGCTAGTTACTCTTTATCACTCCCTCTGGCCTTGGTCTTTCCTGTTTCTCATTCAGAGTACAGCTCTTGTTATCTGCTCTTCACTAACTCCTCCCTTCTTTTGCAGCAAAATAAAAGAGGACCATTTCTCCAATGAGACACATATTGAGTTAACTTGGCTCCTGTATGACCATTCAGGAGCCCATGAAAGGGTGTTTCTTTTGTGTGTGTGTGTGGCATTGGGGATTGAACCAGGGCATTCTACCTCTGAGCTACCTCCCAGCCCAATTTTTATTTTTATTTTGAAACAGGGTCTCACTAGGTTAATGAGAATCTACTATTTGCTAAGGCTGGCCTCAAACCTGCAATCCTCCTGTCTCAGCCTTCCAAGTACTAGGATTACAAGCATGTACTACCACACCCAGCGAAAGGGTGTTTCTTTAGGGAATAGTATCAGCAGAATTTAAAAAGGGGTGTTAAAATAGGAACAACCCTTCTTAGAAGGGAGAGGAAACATAACTGAATGGTAAATGTAGGCAAACTTTGGAGGAAGAATTTATATTGATCTTCAAAGAGAGCTATCCTAACTTAATAGTGCAGAATCCTACTGATTGCATTGTTAGATAGCCAGTAGGTATTTACTGAAGTTCTTCAAGAAATACTATTTTAGATATTAATAAGGATATGGAAAAGGGGTGAGACCTTCCATAAGCTTAATTAACTAATGATATGTGCCAAATAGTGGAGGGAGAAGATAGAAAACAAAGGCATCACACATTTGCATAAATTTGCCATCCTAGTTCTAGACCATTGACATACATCTGAGGATCCTCTGGGGCCTTTAGTTCCTACTTCCTTAAAAAGGCAGAAGTTTAGGCTGGGCGAATGGCTCAGTGGTAGAGTGGTCTCCTGGTATGTGAAAGGTCTTAGGTTCGATCCTCAGAACAGGAAAAAAGAAAGAAAAAAAGCCAGAAGTTTGCTCTTCTAAGACCTTCTTTTGATGATTTGATGACATGGGAGGTTTTGTCTTCTATGAAAAATATATTCAACGATAACTCCTAATACAATAAGATTACTTATTAATAATCAAATACAAGCCAGGAACAGTGGCACATGTTTGTAATCCCAGTACGGGGTGGGGGGGGAGGCTGAAACAGGAGGATCACAGGTTTAAAGTCAGCCTCAGCAACTTAGCGAGACTCTCAGACCCTGTTTCCAATAAATAAATAAATAAATAAATAAATAAATAAATAAATAAATAGTGCAGGGGGTGTAGCTTAGAGGTAGACGCCCTTGGGTTCAATCCCTAGTAAAACACACACACACACACACACACACACACACACACACACACACATCAAATCCCTTAAACAAGCAGAATATGTTTTTAAAAAGCCTATCAAGCTGGGGGTGGTGGCTCACACCTGTAATCCATCCCAGTATTTGGGAAGTTGAGACAGGAGGATTGCAGGTTTGAGATTAGCATGCTGTAACTTAACGAGACCCTGTTTCAAAAATAAAAATTAAAAAGTGCTGGGGGTGTAGCTCAGAGGTGGAATGCCCCTGGGTTCAATCTCCCAGGACCTCCCCCACACGAAGTCTATCAAGTATTAAAGATGAAAGAAAAAAGAAAGCAGCATTATTTGAGAAAGTTCAGAGAAACATACACCCTCACACAGTACTAATAAAATGGAGTTCAGTATCTGCCTTCTGGAAAGCCATTAGGAAATATACATCCAGAGCCCAGAATGTTCATATTCTTTCATTCCAGGATTTTAATAGCCCTGATTTATTTTATCACTTAATCAATTAGATATAAAAATTAATTGTCAAAGCTACTTAATACAGCTTGTTTTTTACTGGAAAAAGGTTGAAAAATAATATAAATATCTAACAATATGATATTAAATAAATTCCATCAATTCAATAGAAGAATAATATGGAAGCCACCAAAATTTCTTAGATTATTTCTAAAAAATGTTGATGTTCTCTATTAAGTGAAAAATGCAGGCTAAAAGCACTACATACAGTATATGTAATTTGAAAAATTACAATAATTTTCTTGAATAGTATGTGTATTAATAGTGTGCTACAAGCACACACACACACACACACACACACACACACACACACACAAAGTCTGAAAGGAAACAGACCAAATGTCAGCAGTGATGATTTCTGGATTTATAGGTAAATTTCCTTTATTTTTATTTTTCTGTACTTTCCAATTTTTTTTTCACACTGAAATGTAAAACAGGGAAAAAAGGTAATTGCTTTTTAAAAATCTGGCCATGTTCTAAATTACCTCTGGGTGGTCTAGGCTATCCACTCATCTCCAGCTAAGACTGAACAGAATTTTCTATCACAGTTTGTTATTCTAGCATACATCATACAAAGCCTGCTACAAATGATTTTCCTCCCTGATTTCTATAGACAAAGGGATTGAAACATTGGAGGGAAAGAGAGGGCATAAATAATTAGGGTAAAGCCAAGCTGCAAGTCATTGGCAAGACCTTAAAGAAAATTCACCTCTGCTTTCCTAGCCCCAAACTCCAATCCCTCCACCACACTCTGTTCTATTGTTCAAACCCATTTGGCTGTCACATGCCCTCTCGTCAGTTAGGATGCAGTCTTTGCACAATTGGGACATGAATGAAAAGTTTTTTTTTTTCTTCTGTCTTAACTGCTGTTGTTGAAGTCTTCTCCTCTGAGACCTCCAGACGGAACGCCTTTCCAACTTTAAAGAGCCCTTCCTACTTTCTGTGACCATGGATTGTTCGCAGCTGGACTTGCTTCATGTAGCCATTCAATCTGCAGTCAACCTCCATGTTAACTTTGTTAGCATGTTGACGTTGACCCATTACACATTACTTATTATTTATCACTGGCATATGTAATGTCAAGGTGACATATGCTTCTAGTTCTAGAAATTACTAAAAGTGTTATCTTACCAGTTGCTACAAATAAAAATGATAAAACAAGGATCCCTCTCTCTCTCTTCTCTTTTATCTGAGCAACACAATTCTATCATATCAGTACAGCTAGCTAGAAGTATAGAGACAGCCTATTTGTGGTGTAACAAAGAAGGAAAGAATAGGGCTGGAAGCACAGAAATCTGTTCATTCTTTGTCTGATTTAATCTCTGACCTGCCCATAACTCAAGTTGTTCTTTTCACTTTCTCAGAGACCCAGGGACTCAACTGTAAAACAGGATAATTTATGCCCTTCACATAAAACACAGAATTGGGGTAGGCAGCCTAGTCGAAGTCAAAGTGAAGATTAATTCGGAGAAACACAAACACCTTGCAAGTTCTATCAGCTTCTTAAAGGAATATATCAAATGACAAGATGTCATTAAAGGCTTTAATATTTTGATTAAAGATAATACTAATGTACTTTGCAGTTGTATGAAACTTGTTTATGAAATCATACAGTAAATGTATTTGTCATATTAACTTCTAAAAATATTAACTTCTAAAAAGCCTTTTTAGGCATTTGACATATAAAGTGACATGGGTAAATTTCTTGTAAATTGTAATCACATGCATTTAGTACAGTATAAAAATAAAGTTTTCTTTAATGCACAAAAATTTGAGATAATGAGACTCCACAAATTAAAAATTGATCCCAAATCACATGCTTTCAAAACTGGTGAGTTCAGTGGATCATTAATGCTCTTTCCTGGCACATGATAGCTTCATTTTAGCTGGTGAACAAAAGAAATATGCTCTCACTCAGTAGGACTAGTTCTCAATGACATAGGTCTTGAAATAATAGGAGTACTGAATTAATCAAGGTCACTGGACCTATATCCTTTGTGCTATCCTATTGCTTATATGAAAACAATTATGAGACATTACACATTTATTATCTGAAGGCCTCTCACTTTAGGACTTTGAATTTAAATAAAAAAGGTAGGTCAAGCAATGCTAAATTTTATTTATTTATTTATTTATTTATTTATTTAGGTACTGGGGATTGAACCCAGGGACATTCTACCTCCGAGCTACAACCCAGTCCTTTTTATTTTTTTATTTTGAAACAGGGTCTCACTAAGTTGCTGAGGCTGGCCTCAAACCTGTGATCCTCTTGTCTCAGCCTCCCAAGTACTGGGATTACAGGCATGTGCCACCATGCCCAGCTAATGCCCATGTTTTGAATCCAATTAAACACATGGTTCTGAATTTGTAGAAAAACTAAATGCCTGATGTATACATTTTAATAGTTGTAGAAAGGCTCTGACAACCTTGTCCCATCAATCCCAGAGGACTGAATAATATGGGAACCATTATATTCAATCTAAAGTGGCATTGACTCTCAAATGACATTGACTTGCGCGGCTCAATTTATACTGTGCTAATAGCATTTTAATGGCCAAATCCAAAGATCGATATTAGATTCTCTTTTGCTTGGCTTCCCTGTATCATTTCCTTCTTGAAACAACTCCCTTTGCTTCCCGAATATAGCTCCCTCCAGTCCTCCTCCCAGCGCTCGGCACTCTGCCTCTGTGCATCTTCTTACTCCTCCTTTGAGCCCCGCACCTTAATTGCTGGTGCTCCACAGGGCTCCAGCTGTGCTCTTCTTCTCTTCCATCTCATGATTTCATCTTTTCCTCTGACTTTAACCTCTCTCCATATGGCAATGACTCCACTGCCTGGTTTTAGCTTTGTACACTTTGGCTGAATGACTCCAGGCGCCAAACTGAACTCATTTCCACTATCCTCATCAACTTTTCCTGGCCTTTTTACCTTCCTATATTTCTTCCTCTGTCAATGGTATTGCTCAGGCTCCAAGCTAGAAGACACTAGGTCAACTTCAACAACTCCTTTTCCCTCAACCCTCACTATCCAGTTTCTCGTCTACTCTTATTAATTTTATTATGAAAATACATTTTAAATTTGATTCCTTTTCTCCATCTCCACTGTCACTATGCAAGCAGGGGTCTTCCTCGTGTCTTACTTAGGCTGCTAGGATAGCATCCTAAAGCATCTCTAACACTAGTCTCTTCCACTACACCACTCATTCCTCTCTCTACTGCCAGCACCTTCTAAAAAATAAATCTGATCACTCTAAAACTTCCATTGGCTCTTTGGTCAATTAAAGTGTCTGAACGAATGAAAAGTGGAGATTTCTTTCCCTTAATAGAGAATTAATGATGCATAATGATTAAGAATTTGTATTCTGTGCCTGTAATCCCAGTACTTGAGAGGCTGAGATAGGAGAATCACAGGTCCAAGGCCAGCCTCAGCAACTTAGTGAGGCCCTCCACAACTTAGTGAGACCCTGTTTAAAAAAAAATAGGGCTGCCAGGCATGGTGGCACATGCTTGTAATCCTACTATTTGGGAGGCTGAGACAGGAGGATCCGGGTTTGCAGCCAGCCTCAGCTTCTTAGTGAGGCCTCTGCAACTTAGTGAGACCTGTTTCAAAATAAATAATAAAAAATAGGGCTGGGGGTGTAGCTCCAAGGTAGAATGCCCCTGGGTTCAATCCCCAGCACCGTAAAAAAAAAAAAAAATAGGGCTGGGGAGAAGCTCACAGGCAGAATGTCCCTGGGTTCAATCCTCAGTACCTCAAATAAAAAAGAATTTGTGTTCTTAGTGAGACATAGATTGACTCAGGAGTTTTTTTGTTTGTTTGTTTATCATCTGAATGACCTTGAGAAATCTAAGCTTTAGATTGGGTATCTCTAAAAATGGAATAAAAATAATTCCTACTTCATAAATTATTGTGACGATTAAATGAGGTAACGCATGTAAAATACTTAGCATAATGTCTGGCTTATACCAAGTGCTTTTAAGTGGCAGCAACAATAGTTATTATTCAACTCTCAGATTTAGGGGGTTCAATTATTTTACTTAGTAGTTTTCATGAATCCCAATATGACTAAGGTCAAACTATGAAACACTTGAATTTACCATCATTTCTCCTTTGTTTTGTGTCTCTAATGACTATGTATACATTTTTCCCTGAGGCTTATCAATGGGGAGAGTTTTTGTGTAACAGAATTTGTTTCATGCAACATGATTTTATTATGTTGTACTATTTATTTATTAGGGGATTGAACCCAGGGGCATTCTATCTCCAAGCTACAGCTCCAGCCCTTTTAATTTTTTAGTTTGAAACAGGGTCTCACTAAGTTGCTGAGGGTCTTGCTAAATTTCTGAGACTGGTCTTGATCCTGTGATCCTCCTGTCTCAGCCCCCCAGCTACTAGGATTACAGGTATGTACCACCGCGCCCAGCTGCATATTAATTTACAACAGTTTCTCCCACAGCCAAATTGGTTCAAATCCTCTACATATTTTATTTGTGAAGCAACATCCACAAGATAAGACAAGATATTTCCAGAAGCCATTCTGTCATGAGAATGCACAACATACTACAACTAAAAGTTAGAAAAATCACAGAGCTGCTAAAATTGATAGCACCTATTTATTTATTTATTTATTTATTTATGGTACTGAGGATTGAACTCCTACCTCCGAGCTACACCCCCAGCCATATATATATATATATATATATATATACACATATATATGTATATATATATATATATACACACACACACACACACACATATATATATATATATTTATATATATATTTTTAAGCGGGGTCTCACTAAGTTGCTGAGACTGGCTTTGAACCTGCGATCTCCTCCTATCTCAGCCTCTCAAGTGCTGAGATTACAGGTGTGTGCCACCATGCCCAGCTAACAGCACCTCTTTCTTATTAGGAAAAGCACAGTGGAAGGTAAGTTGTGGTTCAGTGTGCAGTACCAGTTTATTCCTTGATTTCCCAAAGAGCTGGTTGTATCAGAAAGGGTAAATGAGGGAAGAAAAGCAAAAAAGCAACATTCTAAGAAGTTTCATTAGTGTCATCTATATTTGATTTGCATTGGCTTTCAATCATACAAATGCATGATGTCTATTTATACAGAGAAGAAAAATTAATTCTAAGTATTTATCAGTTGTGTAGACTTTTTAATACTTAGAAATGAGTATCTGTCTTCATTCTTTTTGGCTGCAAATGCATCTAGTTTATCAATTTACCAATTCTGCCACTCTTTGGGGTGGAGGCTGGGGAGAGGAAACATGGACAAGCCTTGCCTTCAAAGATGTCTCAGCAGTAACCTCTAGGCCCTTCTTTGGAAGCCACGACCTCTGAGTAGCATTCTCTGTGGAGCAGCATGGGATTGTGGGAAAGGGCAGTGGCTTTTGAGTGCAAGTCTCAGCTCTGTCCTTATAGTGTGTGACGGTGGGCAAACCACGTCCTCTCTAATTTGTCATTTTTTCCTACCCTATCTGTAGGTCTTTGATGCTTGCCTTTCTAAAACATCCTTCCAGAAAAACTCTTTATTCTTGTGTTTTCCTCCTCCTCCCTTTCCTCTCTCCTCCCTTTCCTCTCTCCTCCCTTCTCTCCCTCTTTTCTTACTTTCCTCCGTTTCTCCCTCCCTTCCTCTCTTTCTTCCTCCTTCCTCCCTTTCTCTTTCTTCCTCTTCCCTTTGCTGCTTTTTCCTTCTCATTCTCATATCAATTTCTTGTGCCATGCAGTTGAGAGACAAGCCCTTTTGTCTGTTGTGCAAATAATGGTTAGTAGAAGGCAGCTCTGTGATTATACCATATAGCCAACTTGTAGAACATTTAGCTGACACGCTACCTAACCAAATAAGTATCAGGAATAAAAGATAATTTCCAAATAAATGAAATGACCTAACAGCTGCCATGATTCTGGTTGCATGAAACTCCACTGTGTCTTTTCAGTCACAGCATGTACTGACTTCCAAAAGGCTGATCAAGATTAGAAATGTTCACGTATTTGGCTATAGCTTTCAAAAGGGATTCACTATTTCTCAGAGAGTTGCAAGCACTTATTGAGACCCTAGCTCATCTTTCACCTCATCCAGATAGATTTCTTGTACATAGCTCTGCGAACATAAATCACCTCAAGTACCCCAGGTCTGCAGTCTCCGGAGCTGTAGATCACTACCTGAACATAATTCTCAAATCTCTGGGCGCCACTCTGCATATTCCAGCTCCATGTTACTTTGACCTCTTCTTTGATGTCTAGAAATTGGTGTCTCCACATGCATATCCACAATAATTCCTTGTTTTGGTGTGAGGAGAGGGAGGTTTCTTAATGTATTTGTAGACCAATTATATTTCCCTTCCTTCTTCCCTCCCTTTCTTCTTTCTTTTCTCTTTTCTTTTTTTGTGTGTGTTGTACTGGGGATTGAACCCAGGGGTGATCTGCCTCTGAGCTACACCCCCAGCTATTTCTATATTGAAACAGGGTCTCATTAAATTACTGAGGGTCTCGCTAAGTTGCTGAGGCTGGTCTTGAACTTGTGATCCTCCTGTTTCAGCCTCTCAAGTATAGGGCATATAGTTGTGCGCCACCACACCTGGCTTATATTTCTTTTTCAACAATTATTTTTACTTATGCGATATTAAGAGGCATCCACAACCAGGTATGGTGGTGCATTACTGTAATACCAGTACTTGGGAGGTTGAGACAGGAGGATCACAGGTTCAAGGACAGCCTCAGCAATGTGGCAAGACTCTTAGCAACATAATGAGACCCTATTAAAAAAAAACTTAGCAACCTAGTGAGATTCTATTTTAAAAAATACAAACAAACAAACAAAAAATAAAAAGAGCTGGGAGTATAGTTAGGAGGTAGAATGCTCCTGGGTTTAATTCCCAGCACCAAACATGCACAAAAAAAAAAAAAAAAGGAATCCACAGTTTTAGCACAAGATTTTAATGAATTAACCATAGAGTGAGAAAATAATGGAGTTCGAAGGGGTTCTAAAAGGCCATCTGATCCAGCTCCCACCTTTTTACAATGATCATAGCCTTTTATCTCTGGAAAATTGGATGATTTATTTGTTTTCACCACACCTGAGCAGCATGGAGTTTAGTGCAGGAAAAAAAAAAAGGTTCAAACTAGTTTAAGATGAGCTTTGGTCAAAGAGGAGGCCATCTACTTTACGTCAAAGGAAATGGATGTTGGGGGTAGGCAAGCATATATCACAGGATCTGAACAACAAGTTTTCCCAGGGGAGACTGAAATTCCAGAGGTTCACGATCCTGTCAAAAATCAAGTGGTTGAGAGAAATGGGCTCCAGATTTCCTCCACTGCAGCTGAAACCTACAGATGCTCGTCAGTGCTAAAATAGAAATATTGGTACCTCCATTTTCTCTCATGTAAACTATCATTCAGGGTGAAAAATAAGGATTATTGATCATTGGCTACAGCTTCAAAAGGAACAGGTGTTCTGGAGAGAAATCAGTTGGGTTTTGTGTAGAAAAACAGACCATCCTGGGAGCAGTGGTGCTAATACCCGCTAAGCCACGTGGTAAAAGGAAGCAAATTCATTAGCCATATGGGATCAGTCAAGGGAATCTGATTGTTTAATAAAGGTCTTGGTGTCAGTTCAGGACTATCTGATAGGGCCTCTGGTACCTGAGACTGAGGTCTTTCATGCCTTTTGTGCACATTTACCATCTGCTCGAGCCTGTATTTTTGGAGTTAATTTATTTCATATGTCTTTAGACATGGAAGAAACCTCAGAGATCATCTGGTCTCTTGGTGGCAATTACTGTGCCTTCTGAGCCAGGCCCCAAAGTGTAAGAGAGGAGAGAGAGGGGTGGGTTGGAATTGGACTTGAGAGTGCAACATACCCATGTGCATGCATACACACACACACACACACACACACACTATGAATGTCTAAGTGTGTATGGAACCAGATTAGATCCATCAGTCACAACTTCACCATTGTTAAGTCTCTACCCCCTTATTTTATAGAGTGAGAAACCGAATCTTCCCATAGGATTAATAGCAAAGCTGGGAATAGAATCTGGGTCTCTGTGTTCCACCAGGAGGTGGGGTTTTGGACGAGTGTGTTCCTACATGTACAAGACACAGTCATGCCTGGCTGGGGTTGTAGCTCAGTGGTAGAGCGCTTGCCTAGAATGGGTGAGGCCTTGGGTTTGATTCCCAGCACTGCAAAAAAAAAAAAAAAAAACCAAAACAAAGCAAACAAACAAAAAACACAATCATGAAAACATATTATGACCAAGAAATGTTATCACTTGGTGTGGCTGGAAAGCAAACTTCAGAGAGAGGGAGGAAGGGATAGGAGAGGGCTGGAGATGGCTCAACTGCAGAACCATGGAGAGTCTTCTCTGCTACTCTGTTTGCACCCAGTACTCAGAAAAGAAGTAAACAGAACTGGGGGGTGGCACTAAATTATAATACAGAAACTCATCCCTGGGAGAAGGAAGGAGTCGGAGGGGCTGTCCTTTAGTGTTGGACAGCCCATAGAGGGTGTGGGGCAGTCGTACTCAGGCCAAGCTGGAGACCAGTGTTCAGAGCTGGCCTTCACCGGCTCTGCCTCCAGCCTGTGCCCAGGCTCAATCTCTGCCATGGGAGTTGAGTTAGACATGGAACCCATTCTATGGGAAATCTCACTTGTTGATAGAGCTGGGCAGAAGAGCCGTTGGGGGCGAGAATATCGGTCATAGCCAATATTCTTGAAATAAGAAGCAGATAACTTTAAAGATTCATTGGTCTTAAATGGGTAATTTATCTAATTAATTGATTAGCCAGAGATAAAAATTCTCCTAAATTCAATGTCTAAGGCCCTCATTATTCACAGACTTCCTTTTGCCTCCATCCTAAAAGAATATTCTCTTTTAAGGAACAAGTTAATTTACTCTAAGGAGAATTACAAAACTAAATTTACAGGAAGATGGCAAAGCAGAGATTGCATAAATCATAATTTCTTCTATTTATTGATTATTTATTCTGGTACTGGGGATTGAACATGGGACACTCTACCTCTGAGCTATACCCCCCAGCCCTTTTTATTTTTTATTTTATAACAGGGTCTTGCTAAGTTGCTGAGTCTGGCCCCAACCTATAATCCTCCTGTCTCGGCCTCCCAAGTACTGGGATTACAAGCATGCCCCACTGCGCCAGGCTCTTCCTTTTATTTTGGATGACAAGAAGCCAGGGCTCACGATAAAGCGGCAGAAGGTTCTCGGTAGCTCCAGCTGTCAGTGTAGGGACAGCCCTTCTCACCGTGGCTTTCTTCTTTCATTACTAAAAGTGGGTTCACCTCTTTGCTCTTATCTGCTGTGGGAAGACATCTGTGAATAGTGCGGGAAATACTTTTAACCCCTGTGGACAGCTTCATATCACATAGTTGGTCTTTGAAAGCATCAGTATTTAATTAGTATCACAGAAATGACAAGCATTTATGGATCATTACAAGAAAACATAACTTTATAGGAGATTCCAGGTTTTGTAGTTTTCTGTTTTGTCTTTTTTTTTTTCAGTGCTGGAATGGAACCCAGGGCCTCACACATGCTAGGCAAGTACTCTACCAACCACTGAACTACATCCCCAGCCCTACAGATTATTTTTTTTCTCCTTCACAAAAACTTATGGTCAGACTGGAAATAGACCCTAAATTTGCTTTGAGACCTGGTATCAGCACTCTTTGTACATAGGATGTGTTTTTGACTTTGTGATCTTCTAGCTATTAATCTCTGTACCATCTCTATGAGACTATGTCTTTACCTTTCTCCCTAAGTTTTTATTCTTAAAGCTTTATTTTTATTCCTTTTTATGCTTTTATTGGTTCATTGTAATTAGAGATCGTACTGAGATTCAGAGTGACACACTTGTATATGCACATCGCACTTGGTGTCTTACCCTTCATGTCCAGCTCTGTTCCTCCCTCCTCCCTCCTCCCTCCCGGTACATGTTGCTGAGTTTGGTAGCAATACCTTCATATGTGGATATAACATTATTTGAACTGTTTCCTTCCTCATGCCTCCTTTTTCCCCTCTCCTATTCTCCTTCTACTATTCCACTGGTCTCTCTCCTCATTTAACTAAAGTCCCTTTTGTTTTCTATTTTCTCTCTACCTTCTACATATGAGAGAAAACACTTGAATCTTGACTTTATGAGACTGGCTGATTTCACTTAGCATAAAATTCTCTAGTTCCATCCATTTTCCTGCAAATGACATACTTTTGTTCTTCTTTACGGATGAGTAGAATTCCGTTGTGTGTATAGACCACATTTTCTTTATCCATTCATCTGTGGACAGACACCTGCCCACCATTCCATCCCCTCCCTCCCTCCCAGTCTTCTTTAGTTGCATTCAAATAGACGAGTGGTTCCTCACTGGGGAACTTCCTGTGAAACTAATGTTCAGACCAACCATCAGGTTTATGGAGAGAGCCTCTCTGGGATACAGTCCATGCAAGTGTGTGTTTTTCTAAAATGTTCTCGGTGTGATTCTGACACATACCCTGGTTAAAGAACACTGCTTCTACCCAAACCCCACGTCAGCTCAGCTAGCTACCTGTCCTCTCTGTGCTTGCACCAAGCAGCTGAGAAGTGCTGGAGAACTGTCACACAACAGGACCCTCTCTATCTCTACAAGCTCATGGTCACAGCCTCAACTGGGTGCTCAACACTGCCCATGCGTCCTACCAAGTTCCTTTAATGCACTGACGGACTGACAGGCTCTCTATAATCACCATTTCAAAGCCTTCACACTCTTTGGCTTCTCTTCTTTTCTTCCCCTCTCAATTTCAGCAGATGTTTTTTGCTTCCTACTTGGGAAATTCATAATTTTATGTTCAGAATAAAATAAAAAAGTCACAACTTGTATTTGCAATAAAATTTGCAAGTCTACTTGTATCTGTACCCATTCTTTCCTTCCCTCCTGCTCCAGTGTAGGAGGAGTCTCTTTTGTCTCAAGTGAACCCCTTCATATCCTCTCTGGACCTCATTCCTCCCATCTGCCCTAACACGTAGGAAGTTGAATGTGGAATTGGATCCACTGTATTTTTTACTAATCATTTTGACTTGTGGTGCATTTTCAGTTGGCTGCTCTGTCTTTGAGTCACCCTGTTCTTCTTTCTTTAGTTTTTGTGATACTACATACTCTTTTCATTTATTTTGTACCCTGCTATCCCTCCCCCAAGTCTTCCTTCCTTCCTTCCTTCCTTCCTTCCTTCCTTCCTTCCTTCCTTCCTTCCCTCTCGCTCTTTCTTTCTTTTTGTGGTACTGGGGATTGAACCCGGGGATGATCTACCTCTCTAAACTACACCCCCAGCCCAATTTTTTTAAAATTTTGAAACAGGGTCTCACTAAGTTGCTGAGGGCTTCACTAAGTTGCTGAAGCTAGCTGCAAACCTGTGTTCCTCTGGTCTCAGCCTCCCAAGTACTGGGATTACAGGCATCTGACACCAAGCTGGGCTCTTTTTTGCTGTTTTTTTTTTCTTACTTCACCTTTGAACTTTGAAGTTTCTCAGGGCTGTTCCTCCCATTTTATGCTCCACTCACCATTTTCTTCCAACCTTCCTCTTTGTATTGTAGTTTACATGTGTACATGTATGGTCTAGTTATGGAAACGCAAGTGTACAAAGCTATGCTTTTATTTTGTAAACATTTCTCATGTTCTAATAACTGCTAATAGTAGTAACTCAATCGTTCCTGTCTCAGCCTCCCAAGTAGTGGCATTACAGATGTGCACCACCATGCCCAGCCGTGTCCTTTCCATTTTTATTGGGGCTCCTCTGTGTTGGTGTGGGGGAGGTTATTTTCTCTCAGCATCCCAGACGGGAAGTTCCTTGTGGTCTTGTCTTTCCTGGTCTTTCTGGGGGTTTCCATCACCTCTCCTTTCTTAGAGTTTTGGACCCAGAGGCAGCAGTGTGCGGATCATTAACTCACTTTACCTCCATGAATGCTCCCAGCTCTCTCAGCTGCTGCTCTCACGTCTCTCTGTTTACAGGGGGTGGGGGCTGCTTTTGCAATTAGCCATTGGCTTTATCATATAAATACTATGTTCTGAGCACTTCATGGTTTTCTTTTCCTGACACTCAAGAAACCTTTGCTCTCTCAAGCCTGCCTCTGCCATAGGTATAAGAATCTATTTTTGAGCTGAGTGTGGTGGTACAAACCTGTAATTCTAGTACTTGGGAGGATGAGACAGGAGGATTACAGGTTCAAAGCCAGCCTCAGCAACTTAGCAAGGCCCTCCGCAACTTAGTGAGACCCTGTTTCAAAAATAAAATAGGGCTGAAGGTGTAGCTCAGAGGTAGAATGCTCCTGGGTTCACACAAACACACAGATACACACACACACACACACACACACACACACACACATGCACACTCAGTGTGGAGCTCAGTATAGGTCTGATCCTAGTAGATTCTGTGGTTTTTCCTGGGAATTTTTGGTTTCTCCCTTCCTTGGGGCAATGATAAATGATAGAATGACTAAACAATAAATAGAAATTATGAAGAAGGAAAGATATAAAATACTATTCCCACTGTGTATGTCGGATTATTTAACTTTCAAACTTCTTTTTGCAAAAGCCCTTTTCAGGAATTACCAAACATTTCATTTCTATCAGAGCGTAATCTCCTTGGAGGTACAGAGTAATGGTCTTGAATGAGAGTTGGGGGTATGAGGGTCACAAAGAGCTGACTACCGTCCCCTTCCTCCAATCCTGAAAGTTGATCATGCCATAAAACAGCTTGAATCATCAGGAATTCGCTTTGAGAGGCACCACTGATAGAGAACTTTCAGCCTTTGTGGACATAACCAATAAAAAATTTGAAGGGAGTGTAAAGTATGTGTATATGTGTTTAAAAAGTTATTGGCAACGCCTGGCCGTTTTATTGCCAGTAACGGTCATTCATTTTTCCCCCCTATAATTCTGTTCAGCTTCACCCTGGACTGATTCAAATAGGAAGCCAACATGATGTCTACCAAAAATCGTTTTAATCTCCAAGTTCCATAAAACAATAAAGACACTCATATAACTCACTTTCCTGGAATGAAGAATGAAGTTTGTAGCAACTCCAGTGCTTCCAATTTTATTTTTAGAAACTGGTTCATGCATTTTACGTTGAATTAAGTCTGGTTCCTTTTCTGTGGCAGTTGGGGAGTTGCTTTGCATCTCAGCCAGTGGGTAAAGAATAATTTGTTTCTAATCTACATTTTTGCTTTGAAGAGATCATCGAGTCTATGAATAAACTGAGTGCCATTTTCATTTTCTTGAGAAGCCACAAGTGCACTATCTCGGCTTGACAATCTGAGACAAAGTGAATGTGATAGAGTAGATATGGGAGCCAAGGGACTGGCCCCCAAGAATGACAGTTCCATTTACCGCATCCCAGAGTTGCCAGTGCTCCATGGCCCAGCCTGCAAGTCCTTCAGAAAGGGATTTCAAAGCTCTGGCTGATCCCTGAGCAGCCTTTCATGACAAACTACACCTCTGCCGGCTCTTAACCCTCAAAATTACTGCCCACAGACAAGAGCATAATTTAAAAACGAAGTTCTCATAAAAATACTCAGCTGAAACAGAGGTCGAAAGTGGTGTGTAATTACTGGTACATCACTGGTCATTACTGGTGTGTTAAGAGTTTGCTCTGATTAAAGAGATAATACATTTTCAAGGAATTAATTCTTAAAAGGCAACATGACACTTAATGATGGATTTCTATGCCCCAGTAGGAAAAACCAAAAAAAAAAAAACCATTTATGTGGGAGGTAATTTTCTTTTCAGTGTTACTCGAAAGACAGGATAAACACTGACTATCATATTTGCTTCCAATGCGGAGATCAAATAACAAGTGAATCTTTGGTAAACCCCTTGCAGTCTGGAATCAGCTCAGAAAAAACAGAGAGGAGAATTGAGAAAAGCCACAAAGATGAGAGCTGAGGGCTGATAGAGAACATCCCCTGAAGCGAAGCTGTTGAAGAGGTTTCCATGCAAGCCTCAAACCACCTGTATTAATTGATGAGTCTCAGCATGCACTACCCATCTGTCATTTATGTCCTGGCTGGCAACTTCTTTTTAAATATCACTATTTTTAGGTTTGTGCTTATTTCCTCCAACTTTTTATTTTGAAAAATTTTAAACCTACAGAAATGTTGAAACAATAGGAGGATTAACGCCCTCTTGTCCTTCACCTACATATGCTGATTGTCAACATTTTATCACATCGGGGATACATTTGTGTGTTTTTCTGTATTCCCCCCTCAGCCATTGCAAGTAAGTTGCAGATATTTGATCGGCTTGCTCCAAATCCTTTAGTATGTATCTCCTAAGTGCAAGAACATTGTCCCACATATCCATTAGTGCACCAGGAAATTTAACATTGTTATAAAATAATTATCTAATTACTCAGAACATAGTCACCCTTCCCAAACTGTTTCCAAAATGTCTTTTATAGCATTTTTTCCCCTGGTCTGGATCCATGAAGAATCATGCACTGTGAGCCAGGCGTGGTGGCTGATACCTGTAATTCCAGCTGCTCAGGAGGCTGAGGAAGTCTGAGGCAGGAGGATGGCAAGTTTTAGGCCAGTCTGGGCAGCTTAAGGAGACCCTGTTCCAAAATAAAAATAAAAAGGGCTGGGGCTCAGTGGTTAGCACCCCTGGGTTCAATTCCTAGTATTGAAAAAAAAAAAGAATCATGCACTGTATTTGGTTGACCTATGTCCTTTACTCTAGAATGAGGGTGAGCAAACATTTTTTGTAAGGGACCAGAAATAAATACAATTTTTTTTCATAATTTACTGGTGCATTGCAAATACACATCATAGTCAGGTTCCATGTGTTAAAAACATAGATGCACACATCTCTGCCTATTTCTCTTCACATCCCACCCTGCTCCCACTTTCAATACAAATATTTATATATAACATAAATAATGTTCCAATATAACAACAATATAAATATGACTAGGCTTTGCAAACAATACTATCTCTATTACAACTATTTCAATGTGTCGTGGCACAAAAAGCCACAGCCATAGACAATATATAAAGGAGTAAATGTAACTGCTTCAATAAACTCATACGATTTTTACATGACACAACATACTATTTTATTTTGAAGTTTTCAAGCATTTTAAAAAATGCAAACAGTTTGTAACTCATAGGTGGTTTAAAAAATTAGATGTCAGGATTTGGCCTAAGGAACACAATTTGCTGGCCCCATTATCTAAAACAATCTTCTGCCTTTTTCCTTCCTCTAGGGAAACTTTTATTGACATATATGGAAAAGTACACAATTTTAAATGGACAGCTCAATAACTATTGCAAAGAGGAACACTCATGTCACCCAACTCAAAATAACAAATAATTCTGACTTTATTTTATTTTTAAAAACTCATTTGTTTGTGTTATGTATGTTGAGCCAAAGGTAGTGAGCACTGAGTCTAAGTGTGTGAGTACAGGGTGCTTCTAGAAGTGTTATTTCCTCTTCTGGTTGTTGTTTATTTGTTTGTGTAGTGCTAGGGGTTGAACCTAGTACCCCATGCATGCTAGGCAAGCACTCTATCACTGAGCTACATCCCCAGCCCTTAGAAATTGTTTTGATTGTTAGGATCAAAGTCTTTCCCGTGTCTACACAGCATGGAGATATGCAGTCATTTGAATATCTCAGTCTTGACAATTATCCTGCCAGTTAGCGCTGTGACATAGTCACCTTGCAGCCTCTCAGTGGATGTGACAGCTCCTGCAGATTCCATTAACTACTTTACCCCCTACTTATCGAGATGTCTTCCAGCTCACTGCACCCTATTTTAAGAATGGTCTCAAGAAAAGGTAAAGGCCAGCAGGGACCAGAATCCGTCAGGTCTGGGCTATGTGAAGTTGGCCTTTATCGCAAATCTGCTGTGAGTATTCAGAATCATGGTAGTCAGGGCTGCACTGCTGGAGAGAGGCCAGGAGCTCTAACTCCCAGCAGTGACCTTGCGATGAGGCCACCTAAGGTGGCCCTTGTGTCTTGTTTGCTGAATTTTATTTACCATTAGGTGCCTAACCTCTTGGCTTTGTTAAAACAGAACTTGGGGAGGCTCTTTTAGACACGGGAGTGCTATTTTTTACTTGGCTGATGGCATTAAACAATTAGTTTTTTTTAAAGTTCTTTTCTATGTTCACATTCTAAATAATAAAAAGGCAAAATTAAACAATATGGCAGAGTATTGTTTAATACTCTGTATTAAACAGTCAGACATATTGGGGAATTCAAAGTTGGAAAGGAAAAAAAAAGATGTTATGAATCCTGGTAACTTTTTCTTCTTAAGTTTATTTATCACAATGTAGCTTAATGAGATGATGGGCTTTCTCCTTTTTATTTACGACAGGACAAGGTTGTCGGTTGTTAAGTACATCCCTTTCTCTGGCTTTCGCATTTAGCTTGTGTTTCCAGGCTCAAAGCATCATAAATAACCGATGAAGAAAAATACTGTCTAAACACTAAGAGGCAATTTCCATAAATGTTCACATTAAAAATGCATGACTGCTATGAAGGTTTAATTTTAGCCAGAGCATCGTTTCTGTCTTTTGCTGCAGTCATGTTTTTCTTTGCATCATCTGTCTTAGCTATTTAACTTTGAAGCCCACTAAAGATGAGAAATGAGCATTTGTGGAGCAGAAGCATGCGGCCTTCACTGTTCGGTCGCTGACCCGGCATTTCCCCCTCTGTAGCATCAGCCACTGTGTTCTCAGCAATGAACTTTAACTAGTAAAACAGTCTCCAACCTGAGAGAGGGTGGAGAAGAGAGGCAGCAGTTGGTGTAAGCTGACTGCGTTCTTTCTTTTGTCTGTAAACACAGTAAGATGAGCTAACACACAGCTCACCACTCCTGCGACCCCCGTTATGTGGGTTCCAGAGTTGTGTAATATTGTGACAGAGATCCTGAGCATCAACGAGCTCTCTGAGCCAGAACATAGTGACCACAGAGGAGGTGTTCACGCAGTGACTTGCACTGAATCACAACCAATAGAGAGCCTTTGCATGAAAGAGAAAAAGACCTAGAACAGGCCATCAATTGTTATCATTATTGCTCTTGTAGTTTAGGCAAGCCCAGAATGGTAAAGAATAATTACTATTCCTTTTCATAACATGTTAGGAAGAATACTGAAATGTAGTTTGTGAGATGGGTAAGCTTGTGAGGAATATAAGCAATAAAAACCTCTTTCTTTCCTTTTAATGCTTGGCTACTACACATTTGCTAAGTGTGAGTAGGCTTCTAGGGGTTCCATGGGAAATGTCATGTTGACCAACAAGCCCCAGGAGAATTGTAAGGCCCATCAGGTGTCATACCAGGACCTCTGGGTCAGAGCTATTTGGCTGGGAGGACGGATTGAGAAATGTTCCCTTTATTTCCACCAGGAAAGGGCTACTCCAAGACTTCTTTTCTTTGCCTTCCAACACCAAAAATACACATTGTTGTATATACATTTCAAGTCAAACAAGTGAAAAGGGTGAATAAAATGTAGCCATGACAGGCTGAGGATGAAGAAGGACCTATGGGTTAGAGGGAAATTGACTAGTTTGATGTCTAAGAGGAGGAAAAATGCACAAGTATCTAGTTAGATAGGAATCAGAATTTTATTTTATTTTATTTTATTTTGTGCTACTGGGAGTTGAACCCAGGGGCATTCTACTTCCAAGCTACACCACCAGCTCTTTTTATTTTGGGGGAGCCAGAATTTTAAGTACTGATGATTTTATGACTATAGTTCCTCTTCCCATGAATATTCAAAAGTTCTTAAGGGCCCAGGACCTTACTTCTCTACATCTTCCATGCAGAACTTCCAGAAGGAAGCCTTGCACAGAGCAATGGCTTACATGTCTGTTGACTCATATTGTGCTTTAAAAGAAAAATATTCTAGCTGGGCGTGATGGCGCATGCCTGTAATCCCAGTCCTTGGGAGGCTGAGGCAGAGGATTTGAGGACAGCCTCAGCAATGTAGAAACTCTCAGTAACCTAGCAAGACACTGTCAAAATAAAAAAAGGGGGGGCTGGATGTGTAGCTCAGAGGTAGAATGCCCCTGGGCTCCACCCCCAGTAACCCCCACACAGATGGAAAAAAAGAAAGATAAATATTCTTATTATATTTTGCCTATGTGCATATTTTGAGAACTACTATGATGGTGATTTTTTTTTTTTGTAGAGCCACACTACATTCTTTTCTGCCAAGGGTACTTATGAGTCAAGTGTGGAATGAGTCAAGAAACAGCCTCACCTAAAATTTATCCTTAGAGACTAGAGCCATGCTAACCTGTGAGATGTTCGGAGAAGCAATACTGCCACCTTCTGGTAGTGACACGTCCTCTTTCTCTCGGTGGCTGACAGCGTTCCGGCCCATCCACAATCTGTGTTCCTGTCAATACAGATCTAATTTTATTTGAAGCCTTGAAAACTTTAAATAAAGTCTAAATAGTATCTTAGGTAATATGGCTGAAAGTCAAAGGTCTGGTAACAAGCCCCTTAAACTAGTACTTTTGTTGGAGAGGGATATGATTTTGCTGTCAAAAAAAATCTTACCTCAGGCCTACAGTGATGTGTTTAAGATCTACTACTTTCTTAGGGTTTTCTAATAGAGCTTTAACATGACCAAGAATGTTCTGATGTTAAGGTTGAAGATGATGGGAATGGGGGGAGGGACAGTATGATGAAAAATTCAGACGAGTTGTATCATCCATGAAAAAAAAAAAAAAGAATGAGTGAGCTGGTCAGACATTCTGCTGAAGCGATGAACAGATGAATAGGATTTTCCATACCATGCTTTCAGATTTGTAGCTCACTTTATTTGGGGTTAAACATTTCGGTTATGTCACTTGATTGGTCCATTGGAAACCCTTGTGGACCCAGGATTTTCCAGATCTGGGCATAGAGTAGGTGTCAATAGGAACTAGGTGCATGAAGGAATGAATGAATGAGAAATCTCTTTGCTTTTCTAATTCATCTCTGAAATCCTGTCCTGGGAATGGGGCTGAAGAGTAAAATTTAATTTTCCTAATCTTTCCTCCTGATTCCTTAATCCAAACCCTATGGCAACTGCTCATAAAGGAAGTAAAGTGCTCATGGATAAATCCTACTCATTTTCCTTCTACTTGATCTATACAAGGAAACATTGGAGACATTAGAATAAGACATTAGAATAAGACATGAGAATAAACATTGGAAACAATATTAATCTTTAATAGAGCTATAATTACTGGGGATTATCTTTCTTTAGGTATATGTATCTTTGTCTTTGACTAGGATATGTTACAATTCTGTAGAGATTGAAGTTAACTTGTAAAAAATGGACAGCAATGCAAATATACCTGTAGATATATACATAATTTCAGTACAGTGGAGGGTTAATTGACTTCTCCTCATCATGCCGGTAAAAAAGCACCTGTTTTGTTTCCATTTGTAAATTTTTTTCAGTATTCCTACCCTATAAATGTCCCTTCTTGTTGACTCTTCTGTTCCTTATGGAGCCCTCTTCTCTCAACCACCCAGCAATAGTACTGTGTCTATTTAATGGGATTTCATATTGAGTCATTAGCATCTATGATTATTTAGGGCCCTCATTTTACCTGTCCCCTTACTTGATTAATAGATTAAATGAAAACTTGACATATATTTGTTTTGTTTGCATGAGATTCATGGTTGTGACCCGCCCAATCTTTTTCTTTTTTCTTTTTTTTTTTTTTGCAGTACTGGGGATTGAACCCAGGGGCATTCTACCTCCGAGCTACACCCCCGGCCCTATTTTTTATTCTTTATTTGGAAACAAGGTCTCACTGAGTTGCGGAGGGCCTCACTAAGTAGCTGAGGCTGGCCGCCAACCCAGATCCTCTGGTCTCAGCCTCCCAAGAACTGGGATTACAAGCGTGCGCCACTACACCAGGCCTCCCCAATCTTTTAACATTCAATATTAAAAAACAAGCTGAAGGAGTCACCTGGAGGCCTTTTCTGGCTTGGTTTTTATGGGGGTTGCACCAGAGGTAATCCAAACTTGGTTCCCTGGCCCTCCCTGAAGTAGAGGGCACAACTGAGAGCGATTGTGACTGTCCACCTCCAATATGGTCTCTCGTTGCAGGGTTTATACTCACCTAGTGATCCTGCCTCAGTGCAAACCATTTCTGGAACTCCTTTTCTAGAAGAACCTTAGTCTTCTGACTATCCTTGTATTGCAGCATTGTGTGAATTTCACTGGACATCTGGCTTTGGTATTGGTCAGATGTGCTTCAAATTCTAGCTCTCCCATGGGCTAGATATGGTCTCTTGTGGAAGTTACTAGACATTTCTGTTTACTCACCTGTAAAGTAGAGCTGTTGTAAAGAGCGAATGAAATAATGCCTATTCTAGCTCACACATAATAAGTGTGCCATAAATCTTACCTGTTATTGCTATGTAGAAAGAACAACATGGGCTGAGAGCTGGAAGCCCTGCATTCTTCTGCGGCTCTGCTAACTTGTAGTGATGCACTAAGTCTATGGGAATGATGTTCGCAGGCAGTGTTAACAGACAGCACTGCACCATGTAGGCCTGAAGGACCTGGGGCCTGGGCACTGGATCGGGCAGTTTCCTGCAGCAAGACAAGCAGACCTTAACCTTTCCATTACTTGATTATGGGGAAGTTTGAGGATTGCTACGGTGGAACTTCATGCTATGGAAGTATTTCACATTTAATAACTGGTATGACTCTGCTGAGTAAAAATCAGCCCTGGGAGAGGCAGATGAGGTGAATTTGGGTGGGTGCATCTTTCCAGATGCCTCTAATGTATATTTTATAGGGATGGCCATAGAAAGCCAGATCATCACGAAAAGAGATTCTTTGCCCTCCTTCTCATGTGGTAGAGCAGCTAGTATGGAGGATTTCTTCAGTAAGGAGTGGGCTGTACCATCCTACCCTTCTAATATGGGTTGCAATCGCCAGTGGATGTTACTGTGGAACCAGGACACAAGCATCGTGCGTGCGTGTGTGTGTGTGTGTGTGTGTATGTGTGTGTGTTACTGGGGATTGAACCCAGGGGCATTCTACCTCCAAGCTACACCTCTGGCCCTTTTTTATTTTGAAGCAGGGTCTCACTAAGTTGCTGAGGGTCTTGCTAAGTTGCCGAGGCTGGCTTTGAACCTGCGATCCTCCTGTCTCAGCCTCCCAAGTACTGGGATTACAAGCATGTGCCACCATGCCTGACAACACAGGCTTCTTTATATCAAGTGGCCAGCAGCATGGCCATCCTTTGAAATGCCTCGAAGGTTGCAGTGATACGAACGGCATCTGTTCACTTTCCCCTCAGCCAATAATTCCTATACGTCAGGAAGAGCTGAATATGACATTCGTATTTTAGGCACAGAAGAAGGAATTTTGACAGCAGTGAACTACTGTAGCTGAATTTTGGTTTAAAGAAGTCATAAAAGAAGGTTTTAAACATTGCGTGTATTATTGTCTTGCTTACTTTGATTATTGATGTTTAACTTCAAATATCCAGTAGAGGGCATGAAAGGAATTGGTTTTGTTTGGCTAACTATATTGAAGACAGGATTTGCACAGTGAAAAAGAAAAGACAAGTAAATAGATTATATATTGCAGCTCTTGGACAAGAAACAACAAATAATTGTTTTCACACATCAACTTGAAATATATTGCAATCTTTACTGTTTCTTATTTCCTATCTCTATCCTTTGTGTAAAATAAAATACATCATTTCTCTAGAATTAGACCTCCTAATCTATTTACAAAACACATATGGAATCACTAAATAAAATATCAGTGACTTGTATTTAGATCTATTAGACAGACCTGAAGAATACACCACATTTTAGTACATAGGAACATTGTATCCACAATCGGAAAATTTCCACTCTCTGGTGGAAACTCTCCTCCCCCTCCTCCTCCCGTCTTCTTTTCCCCCTCCCTTGCCCTCCCCCTCTCCCTCCCTCCCTCCTCCTCTATGGAGCTGGTGATTGAACCCAGGGGCATTCAACCTCCAAGCTACACCCCAGCCCTATTTTATTTTTTATTTTGAATCAGAGTCCCAGTAAGTTGCTGAGGGCCTCGTTTAATTGCTGAGGTTGGTGGTGAACCTGCGATCCTTTTGTCTCAGCCTCCCAAGTACTGGGATTACAGGTGTAATCCCACGCCCACCACGTCCAGTTGAAACTCTTTTTCTTTAGAACACTTTGCTACTGTCAGGAGGACCCTCAGCATCCCGCTCTGGCTTCAAAGCCCAATCAAGCTTGGGAGGCAGGACGAGAGCCGTTCGCCATCATCAGCCTTGGTGCTGAACCTCACAGAGGATCAACTCAGCAGTTGTAAAATAATAAATAGGATAATATATAATACATATGTATACATGCATACATAGTATATACATACATTAATATGGGTATACACATATATTGCTTTCTCATTCTTCTATTTTGGTGGGAAACACAAGAAAAGCACACCATAGCATTACATTTAATGAGTACCTACAATGTGCTAGACACCACATTAGAACTTAAAAAATAAATTTGAAATTTTTTTGTATGTGTGTGGTACTGGGAATTGAGCCTAGGGTCATTCTATCTCCAAAGTACACCCCCAGTCCTATTTTTTAATCTTTTAAAAATTTACTTATTTTTGTGGTACTAGGGATCGAATCCAGGGGCATTCTACCTCTGAGCTACATCCTCAGCCCTATTTTATCTTTTATTTTGAAACAGGGCCTCACCATGTTGTGGAGGGCCTCACTAAGTTGCTAAGGCTGACTGTGAGCCTACGATCCTCTTGTCCCAGCCTCCCAAGTACTGGAATTACATGCATGCGCCATCATGCCCTGTTTTACTTTTTATTTTGAAACAGGGTCTTGCTAAGTTGCTGAAGGTCTCACTAAGTTGCTGAGGCTGGCCTCAAACCTGTGATCTTCCTGTCTCAGACTCCCAAGTACTGGATATTGGCATGTACCACCATGCCCAACTAATTTGAATTTTTAAAACAACACTACAAAGCCAACTTTACTATTCTCATTTTGCTGAGGCTTAGGTTGCACATTTCACTGTTTGGAAGTCTGCACTATTTCTCATAAAATTTTGGGGAAGTAAGAAATAAATCTTCCTTGTGAAAATAGGATCTAGAATCGTGGTGTGTGTGTGTGTGTGTGTGTGTGTGTGTGTGTGTGTGTGTGTTTTACTGGGAATTGAACTCAGGAGTGTTCTACCTCTGAGATACATCCGAGTCCTACTTTTTCAATTTTATATTTTGAAACAGTGTCTAAGTTGCTGAGGGCCTTACTAAGGCTGGCTGTGAACCTTCAATCCTCCTGTCTCAGCCTCCCAAGTGCTGGGGTGTGTCACTACTCCTCACTGGATCTAGAATCCTTGATTTAAGTAACAAAATAACCAATCACGCCACTTCTCTATCTTCCTATTTTGGATATAATCTTCTGTATTTTTCATAACCAAATCCTACATTCAATTGATAATAACGTGTGCTTCTTCATTATTCTATTTAACTTTTTCCTTCTGATTAGCTTCTATAGTAGCCGTTCAAATTAACCAGCACTTGGTGTTAGTAGAACTGTCATCTATTCTAGAGTGGCAACCAACCTCTCATATCATTCTCTATATAGCTTAGGGTGAGTTTATTTAAAATAGAGATTATTGGGCCCCAAACGAAGCCCAAACAAGTCAGAGTCTCTCAGATGGAGGCTCAAGAATCTGCATCTTCACATACTGAGATGTTTCTCATACCAACTAAATTGATACATTAGCTTAGACAGGAGGAAGACTGATGTTCAGGCAGTACTTAGTGAACTGTAATTGTCAACGGCTACGACTTGGGTCTCAGGCCACCTCAATTTCCATGTGACAATTGTTGGTTACTAAGCCAGCCACTCAGTTTAGTAGAAAAAGCATGACTTTAGGAAGCAGAAGAACTGAGAAGGTGATCACTTATTTATCTTCAGTTTCTAACATCTGTAAAATATCTGTGTTACAGTGTTTTTTAAAGATAAAATAAAATAATATAGGTCAAGCAGAGACTTAGCACAGTATCTGGTCTGTATTGGAGCTTCAAATAGTGCTAGGTTCTAAAAGCTCATCATGAATTGTGCAGGGTAGTGCATGCCTGTAAAACCAGTACTTGGGAGGCTGAGAAAGGAGGATCGCAGGTTTGAGAGCAGCTTCAGCAACTTAGCAAGGCTCTCAGAAACCTAGTGAGATCCTGTTTCAAAATAAAAAAATTAAAAAACAACTCATCATGAAATCGTATTTTATAGATATAATACTATTGCTTAGTGTTTGAGAGGTTTATAAAAAGAGATTTTTATAGGGAAAGCATGCTATCATTTGCATTAAATTTGGATTCCAAAAAACCATAATTAGGTACATATTCTGAAAATAGGTTTCCCAATAAAGTGATAGATAAGTATGATATACTTCCTTTATATAAAGGTTGCCAAGTTCTGGGAAACAATTCTCCCTGGGTTTCCTTCATTTCTGCATGTCTTATGAGCAAGGCATTGATTACCATTTGTTCTGGACTATGTTTTCAAGGATGTTCACATAGCAGACAGCCTTGGAAAATGGAGAAAATGTCTACCATTGGAGCAAAGGCAGGCCTGCTTATTGCCCATTATAAAACATTCAGTTCCCCAAAACTCAGGGTTCCTATGCTAAAATGCAACCGTGTGCACAGTTCAACTTGGGAACAAGGAGAACTGATGCAAATATGTTGATGCTCTTGCTGCTTTTGATGTCATGATAATAGTCTGTCAATATCTATGAAATTGTGACAAATCAACTCTTTAGATCTCAAATGAGGTAAAATCTCAGCCACATTCACAGTTCTTCATGCTGTATAAAAATACCTTTAGTATAGGTTCAATACATTTAAAAATAATTTATTTTTGTTTAGCCAAATGCTTGTCTGATGAGATCCACAATGACAACAGAAGTAGGTGCCTTGACTAAGATTACAGAGCTAGTTCCAAGCTGGGTATGGAACCCCAAGTCATATTCTAGGCATTGACACTTGGCTAAACATGCTGGGCAAAACTCTGCAAAGAGAATGTGATTTTTATCAGGAGAGTTAGACATTCTATCATGGAAAAAGAATGTTTTCTATTGGAAAATTGGGATTTAAACAAAGTCATCCTCAGGCTAATTCCTTGGCTGGCATTTCCATGAAAAGACTGATGGACTATGCTTCTTCAGTGGTATTTTCATAGAAAATTCAAGTTCGAGGGTTGTCTGATATTCCAAAGTTCAAGAGATGCTTGAGGGAAGGCAGGGTAAAATCTACATAGCCAACAAGCCATGGGATGAGTGGGTGTGGAATTCCACTTGGGGTTCCAGTGGATTCTAAGGTGATGGAATCACAGAGAGCTAATGGATAGACTATGTGAGAGAGGCAAGGTTATGTTTGGGGTGAAGAGTGGTAAGGGTGTAAAACGAGGAGGCAAATATAAGAAACAGTTCCACTCAAAATACTGCTTCCTTTTAAGCTGTTCAGTACATTTTGGTCAGTGGAAGAAAAAAGTTAGAATCTTGAAAGTGAAAACAGCTGGAGAGCATTAAGCAATCCCAGAGTTAGTAGACTAAGGCAGCAAGAGGTTGGAATAGATTCTCAAAAGCAGAGAACGCTTGATTTAAAGTCCTGTCAGGGAACTTGGCTTTGTTTTGGACACTGTTGCCACTTAGGTCTCAGAGTTCAGTCAATAAAACACATGCATATGCTTTGCTTTAAAGTATGCTGGTGCCAGTAACATTCTCTGGAAGGACAGGAGAGTCCTTCATTAGTTTAGTGTACTGTAACTAGTTCACCAGGCAGCTATGGGGTCAAATCTGAGCAGGCATGGAAAGTACAAAAGGTGCAAACTGTCTCTGTCATTAAGTAGTTTATAATACATATAAACAAGTAACTGCAGCAGAAAGAGATATGTGCAGCCGGGCGTGGTGGCGCACGCTTGTAATTCCAGTACTTTGGGAGGCGGAGACCAGAGGATCCGGGTTCGCGGCCAGCCTCAGCTCTCTCGTTCTCTCTCTCCCTGTCTTTCTCTCTCTCTCTCTCTCTCTCTCTCTCTCTCTCTCTCTCCTTAGTGAGGACCTCTGCAACTTAGTGAGACCCGGTTTCAAAATAAAGTATAAAAAATAGGGCCGGGGGCATAGAGCGGAAGTAGAATGCCCCTGTGTTCAATCCCCGGTACCACAAAAAAAAGAAAGATATGTGCAATAATACACATATTCATGAGACGCATAAGTAGATATAGAGAATTTATTCTATCTCGTGGGAGAGAGAAAAGACAAGCTTCATAGAAGAGTTTTTTTTTTTTTGCAGGGGTACTAGAGATTGAACCCACAGGCATTCTACCTCCAAGACACACCCCCAGCCCTTTTAATTTTTATTTTTTAAATTTTGAAACAGGGTCTCACTAAGTTGCTGAGGGTCTTGCTCAGTTGCTGAGGCTGTCCTTGAACCTGCAAGCCTCCCAAGTACTGGGATTACAGGCATGCACCTCTGTGCCTGGCTCACGGAAGACATGCCATCTGCATTGGTTTTCTTGTTTTCCCCATTTGAGTCACAGATAGACCTTTGGATTTATTCTTTTGATGTGACCCCGAATGATCTGGTCTTTCCTGCTAATAGCATATCCCTTTTTAATGAATGGATGGTCCCTTTCTTCATTCACCTTATGGAGGAAATAATTTTTTTTTTTTTACGGAACTAGGGATGGAACCCAGGGGCATTTTACCTCTGTGTTACACCCCCAGCCTTATTTTTTATTCTTTATTTTGAAACAGGGTCTCACTAAGTTGCAGAGGGCCTCACTAAGTAGCTGAGGCTGGCCGTGAACCTGTGATCCTCCTGTCTCAGCCTCCCAAGTACTGGAATTACAAGTGTGTGCCACCACGCCCGGCTTGGAGGAAATAATTTAAATGCCATTGTAAGTTGTTTGCCTCTTTGAAATAATTTTCAACTACAGAGATATCATAAAGCAAATAATCTATGCAAGCTGGGCATGGTGGTTGTTATGGTCAGATATAGAATGTCCCCTGAAGAGCTCAGGGTTGATATAGTTAAGTCATGGCGGTTGTAGTCTCATAAGTAAATAAATCCATGTAATGGATTCACTGGATGGTAACCTAGGCAGGTGGGGTGTGGCTGGAGAAGGCAGGTCCCTGGGGATGTGGCCTTAGGGGTTGTGCTTGTGTCTTTGAATCCTCTGGCTTGCTTGTGCTCTCTTGCTTCTGGCCTCCGTGATGTGAGAGCAGAGCCCTTGCTCTCCTTCTCTGCTTCCTGCTGCCATGCCCTGAGATCTGAAAACCCTGGCCTCACATGGACTGAACCCAGACTCTCAAGAAACTGTGAACAAATAAATCTTCCTTCCTCTAAGTTGTGTGGTCAGTTGTTTTGGATTATAGCAGTGAGAACATTGACTGAGACAGTGGTGCATGCCTGCAATTCCAATGACTTGGAAGGCTGAGGCAGGAGGAGCAAAGGTTCGAGGCCAGCATCTGCAATTTAGGCAACTTAGTGAGACCCTGTTTCAAATTAAAAAATAAAAAGGGCTGGAGATGTAGCTCAGTGGTAGATTGCCCCTGCATTTAATCCCCAGTACTGTCAGAAAGAAAAAAAAAAGGTTATTCATCAAGAAAAAATGGGGGGGGCATGGGAATTGAACCCAGGGGTTTGTTTATTTATTTATCTATTTATCTATTTATTTATTTATTTGTTTGTTTATTTATTGTACTGGGGATTGAAACCAGTGGCTTTCTACCTCCAAACAATACCCCCAGACTTTTTATTTATTTTTGTTTTGAAACAGGGTCTCAATAGGTTGCTGAGAGGCTCACTAGGTTGCTGAGGCTGGTCTTGAACCCATGATCCTCCTGTTTCAGCCTCCCAAGTACTGGGATTACAGTCATGTGCCACCATGCCTGGCTTTATTTTTTATTTTGAAACAGAGTCTTGCTAAGTTGCTGAGGGGCTTTCTAAGCTGCTGAGACTGGCCTCAAACCTGCAATCCTTCTGTCTTAGCCTCCCAAGTACTCGCATGTACCACCGTGCCTGGCTTACATTACAAGCATGCACCACTGCACCTGGCTCATCAAGAAAATTCACTTCTCAATTTTGTCACATCTATGCTGGGGATCAATTCCTTTCCTAACTGAGGCTTGAATTAAGCCTAACAGGCGAGCCACTGACTACTTGGTAACCATGAAGATCCTGTAACATCTTTTGGAACTGAAGGCTCACACCATGGGAACCTCTGATTCTGATGACAGATGTGAATTTGGATTTCATAGGAACAAAGAAGTTACTGGCTTTTCTTGCCATTTTAGCCATTGCAATCTCAGCTCCTAGATGATTGTGATGTGTCTTAGTATTTTCATAGATAATCTTCCCCTTTGCTTTTGGGAGCATCCTCTGGGCAAAATGCGTAGGCACTTGGAATTAACTTCTTCAAAAGTCTCTTACTTTTTTCCTAGGGACTTAGATCATAGTAGAAATCTTGCTTATTATTTCTCTTCAACTTAATCTTATTTTATTTTTCCCAAGAGTTTGTCCATTTAAGTGTTTGAAGATTGACTTCAATCTGTGAGTTTTAGGTTATAGGGGATGGGTGGAAAGATATTCTAAGCAGGAGAAACAGAATGTACCTTAACCTAAAGAAGTTTAAAATAGCAAAGCATTCAATCTTACTGAAGAACAATGTGCAAGGGGCAGGAAAAAGAGTGGGAAATGGGGCCAGAGACGAACATGGGGACCAGTTATAGAAAACCTCGTATGCTATTTTGACTGTGATGTCAATGCGGAATTCTAAAAAGGGGAATGCTGCGATCAGATTTCTGCTCTAAAAGATTGCTGTGAGCCAGGCGGGGTGGTGCGTGCCTGTAATCCCAGTACTTAGGAGGCTGAGACAGGAGGATCCATAGGTTCTAGACCAGTCTCAGCAACTTAGTGAGGCTGCCAGCCACCTAGCGAGATCTGATTTCAAAATAAAAAATAAAATAGAGATGAGGGTGTAGCTCGGAAGTAGAATGCCTCTGGGTTCAAGTTCAGTACCAGGAAAAAAAAAGATTGTTGTGTGGGGATGCTATAACTAGATTCCCAAAGTAGGAAGTACCAGGGGAATTGTAGGGAGGGAATTTCAATCATTTAGCTGAGGGATAACGGAGGCTAAATGAAAGCTACAGAAATGAGAATGAGGAGAGGGAGGTGTATCTGAAAGCTATTTATGAAGGGAAAATAAGAAGACATACTTTTATCAGAATTGACTTAAGAGGTGCATGAAGGGTGGGTAGGAAAAAAGATGATCAGGTTTTCAATTTTGGAGAGTGGCTAAATAGGGGAGAAAAAATCCTCCAAAATCCAATCAAACATACAAAAAAAAAAAAAAACCCAGAAGGAATACAGGAGGAGGAGGAGCAGGCTTCAGAGACAAGTGTAAACCTGACAGCACTAGGCAAGATATTTAGTGGAAGTTGGAAATGCAGATCTGAAATTGACAATAAAGAACTTTGGCTGCTTACATACAGGTGTGGAAAACATTAGCAGTAGAAAACATAGGAGATCTGCTCAAAGGGCTAGACCTCAGTGCTGTGTCCTCCCACCCTTAGCCTCTGCTGTAGAGGGAGCCTTAGACCACCATGTTTCTACGGTATTATTATTATTATTATTATTATTGTTATTATTTTGTGGTACTGGGGATTAAACCCAGGGACATTCTTCCTCTGATCTACACCCTCAGCCCCATCTTATTTTTTTATTTTGAGACAGGGTCTCACAAAGTTGTGGAGGGCCTTTTTAAGTTTTTGAGGCTGGCTGAAAACCTGTGATGCTCTGGTCTCAGCCTTCCAAATACTGGGATTACAAGCATGGGCCACCATGCTCAGCTATTTCTATGTAATATTTAATATTCATTTGAAAAATACATTTTTTGGTAGTGCTAGGGCTTGAACCCAGGGGCATTCTAGCTCTGAGCTACACCCCTGATCCTTTTTATTTTTTTATTTGGAAACAGGGGCTCACTAAATTGCAAGGGTCTTGCTAAATTGCTGAGGCTAGCCTCAAACCTTCAATCTTCCTGTCTCAGCCTCTCAAGTACTGGAATTACAGGTGTGCACCACCATGCCTGGCGGAAAATACTTTTTGAGTCCTCCCTGCAGTAGGCGTTGTGCCAGGCATGAGTGACTCTATGTGGAATAAGACAGAGGAGGTCCCTGTCTCAGGGAGCTCACAATGTAGCTCATGATGCAGGCTATGGGAACAGCACAGGCAGAAAGCCTCAGAACTTCACCATAAAATGACGTTGGAGAGGTAGGCCAGGTCATGTGGGGACTTGTAAGTCATGTGAAAGAGAACAGAGTTCTTTCAATGCCTTTGAAGGCATATAAAGCAGGGCATTATCAAAATTGGCTGCATCAGCTGGGCATGGTGGCACACGCCTGTAATCCCAGTACTTAGGAGGCTAAGACAGGAGGATTGAAGGTTTGAGGCTAGCCTAAGCAACTTGGCAAGACCCTCAGCAACATAGTGAGACCCTATTTCAAAATTAAAAAAAATAAAAAGGTCTGGGGTGTAGCTTGGAGGTAGAATGCCCCTGGGTTCAATCCTCAATACCAAAATAATAATAATAATAAATAATAATAATAATAATAATAATAATCTGCTTTTTCATGTGTTTGTCCCCACTTTCAGCCACAGTGAGTTGGATTGGAAGCGAGGCCCATTCTTGACTGGCTGGTGATTTCTGACAAAGCCAAATACAGAAAGTTAGCTGGACCAATCAGGATTCTTTCCTTTGGCAGTTTGTGCTGATTAACACTGAATACACGTGGAAATTAATAGAGGTAGCTGAAGCTGGTAAGATAGAGCTCCAGGATGCAGAAAGCATGTGGAGAAGCCATCCAGAAGAGAGCAAACAGCATAACAGCAACTTTATTTCCAGACCTATCTCTTATATAGGGTTCGGGGCAAAATGGCACACGTCTACATCAACATGGGCATGCACATGTGTGCTACGCTTTGCTTAGTCATTGCACATGCATGTTACACTTTGCATAGTCATTGCACACAACTATATGCAATGTGCATGCTTGAGGTGTGTGCTCACCCAGGACTATGTGGAGACTGTGTGTACCCTCAACTGTGCAGGATGCAGGTGTGTCCATAGCTGTGCGAGGTCCTGCCATCACCTCTAGCCTGTGCTCCGCCCGTGTCCCCACACTCCACCCTCTAGGGTGGCGGTGTGTGACTTGACCCTGCAAAGTCACCTTTTGCATCTGGGTGGTTTTCATTAAAAGGGAAAGAGTCCAGCTGGGCATGGTGGTGCACTCTTGTAATCCCAGTACTCAGGAGGCTGAGACAGGAGGATCCATGTTCGCGGCCAGCCTCAGCTACTTAGTGAGGCCCTCCGCAACTTAGTGAGACCCTGTTTCAAAATAAAGAATAAAAATTAGGGGTGGGGGTGTAGCTTGGAGGTAGAATGCCCCTGGGTTCAATCCCCAGTGCCCCCAAAAAAAGGTAGCGGGGGGGGGGGAAGAGTCCATCAGGACATATTTAACGCTTCTGCAACATGTTGCGCTAATGTTTCCACCTGTAGCTCTACACATTCACCTCCTGGAACAAACAAAGCTAACATAGTACTTGGGGCAATCATCCAGCAATTCAACTTGTCACAGACCAATTCACCTGTTCAATACAAAAAGGTGCTATGCTTATGTAATGATGCATAGTTAGAGCTTGTTAGCCAGAGTAACTTATTAGCTAGAGTGACTCCATATTTGTTACTCAGAATGACCTCAAACCTGGCCCTAAAACAGGGAAGTTGGCTTTAAAAAAATTAAACCAGGACATTGGCAGGATAGTTAACGGATTGTCATAATAACATATTGTAACTTATTGTGTTATTGTTCTCTTGCTAACTGTCTCTTCTTGCCTCTGTACTTTTCGTTATGCTTGGCTTGCTTGACGTACCTGAATACTATGGGAACCATAGAGGCTTCCCACACCCTGCTATTGAAACCTGCCATGGGAACCTGTTTCACCCTGAGCTTGTATTGTATCTTACCCTATATAAGAAAATGCTGGAGGACAGTCAAGTACTGCACTTGGCTCTCATGCCTGTGTAGTCTTACTGGCCAATAATAAAGGCTCTCATTTAACACCTTTGGTGGTCTGATTGGTCCTGACTGGGACGCTACCTTGCAACATTTGGAGGCCCCAGCGAGATCCCCCGACCATTGACCCAAGGTCTGGTCTGGGATTCAGCCGGAGAAAGGCCGAGAGACAGACAGGAGCTCCTAGGGGAGGCACCACCTGAGATGTTCCAGGGCCCCAGGTAGCTCTCTTCTCCTCTCTCGGAGCTCCAGTGGTTCCTGAGACAAGACCTTCGAGAAAACCTAAGTTGAGAGTCACCTGGGTTCAGGACCCCCGGAGGTAAGGTCAGGAGAGCACTCTTGGGCGGACACGCAGGAGAAGTCAGACATGGCCGTTGATCCAGTGTCCAGGGTACTGTGTGAGACGTCACCGGCCCAGCAGTTCAGATTCAGGTGTATGAGTGATTAGTGGTCACTGTGTGTTTGCCTTGCTGACTGTTTGTTAATTGTGTTTGATTGCTGTCCTATTATGCCTGTCTGCCTGTCTGAAAGGAGTGCATAACAGCTGTTGATTTGTCTCTGTCCTGGAGTAAATGAAGTGAAAGTCAGCTCAGTCAGTCCTCTGACTGAGTCTGAGTCTGTAGTCTCATAGCCGGGATCCTTAAGACCCCAAGAAAGGCTACGAGATCCGAGTGGGCAGACCTTGGTAATATTGGCAAAAGCTGTCATTCCACGGAGACATATGATCAATGGTGGTACTGAAACATAGAAAGTAGGTCGTAAGCCACTTTAGCTGGGCCACTACGGTTAAGTCTCCACCGGCCAGGTCTGCAACTGAGTGTGGTCTTGTCCTGTCTGGGTCAGAGGGCTTTACCCCTCCATACTCTGTCTGCATGTCGTTTGTGGCTGTGTGCCATTTGTGTCTGTGTGCCATCGGATTGAGATCTGCATTGTACGGTCTGATTCCAGGAATCAGTTGTGGGTAAATCAACTAGGATAGAAAGAGGAAGCAGTACGTGCTCTAAGACCCCCTCTTTAAGATGTATACTTAAACATTTTTAAAAAATGACTGTGGCTGGGCGTGGTGGCGCACGCTTGTAATCCCAGTACTTTGGGAGGCGGAGACCTGAGGATCTGGGTTCGCGGCCAGCCTCAGCTCTCTCTCTCTTTATTTCTCTCTCTCTCCCTGTCTCTTTCTCTCTCTCTCTCTCTACCTAGTGAGGCCCTCCGCAACTTCGTGAGACCCGGTTTCAAAATAAAGCATAAAAAAATAGGTCTGGGGGCGTAGCGCGGAGTTAGAACGCCCCTGCGTTCAATCCCCGGTACCGCAAAAAAAAAAAGACTGTGAAAAAAAAACCTGAATATGGTATTTCTTTCTCCCCTGTCACTCCGGCGCCAAATGAGAAAGCTAAAGTAATGCCGCCCCTCCGAGCACGGCTGGAGGGGAATCCTATGTGCTTGACTGGTCCCGGCCTAAATGAGGGTTCAGTCTTTGGGGCTACTCTCCCCTCCCCATACCCAGAGCAAATCTACATTTGGGGAGGCGAGACGGGCACCCAAGGAAGCTGAGGCAGCTGTGGCTCCCATGCCCGATTATGGTTCATGTCCCTCTGTTCTACCAGGGACCTCTGCCTAAGTCTTTCAGCTGATAAATTATGCACTGACTAACAAGGTGGTATTGTTGGGTTTTTAAATTTAAAGTAATTAATTTAAAAATTCATTACATTATCTTGGCTAAATATTATCTATTGTTACTTCATGTTGGAATTTTAATTTGGGTTTTTAATTTTCCTTGTTTTCTGACTGTTAGGTTGATAAGATTATAAACCATATAATAGTAAAATATTGGCTAACATCTATTCATGCTTACTTGGCATCTAAAAGTATGTAATATGCTCAACCAGCCATGCAAATATGTGGGAGATATTTTATAACCTAAATTTCAGTCAACATTTAAAAACAAAAACTGGGTTTTCATTCCTGTCAATCATACCTATAGTTAGTTTTGTCTTTTTGTCTTTCCTCCATTCCTTAGTTTGACTTTTGTTAAATTGTTTCCTCTAAAAATTGTACTGGAATATTTTTAAGCCAAGCTGATATTTCACCAGATGTAAATGTAGGAAACTCGCTATCGTATAGCGATGCCCAAATGGAGCAGATTTTACCTTTTAAGGGACCCTCTAGTGACCCCAACTCTGATTAAGGTAAGGAGAGTTTGGACAACTTTCTCCAAGTCCTATTAATAAAAACCAACTGCCGAGTCTATGATTTGACTCAGGCCCATAGAACCAGTGGGGAATATAATGATGCATAGTTAGAGCTTGTTAGCCAGAGTAATTTATTAGCTAGAGTGACTCCATATTTGTTACTCAGAATGACCTCAAACCTGGCCCTAAAACAGGGAAGTTGGCTTTAAAAAAATTAAACCAGGACATTGGCAGGATAGTTAACGGATTGTCATAATAACATATTGTAACTTATCGTGTTATTGTTATCTTGCTAACTGCCTATTCTTGCCTCTGTACTTTTCGATATGCTTGGCTTACTTGATGTACCTGAATACTATGGGAACCATAGAGGCTTCCCACACCCTGCTATTAAAACCTGCCATGGGAACCTGTTTCACCCTGAGCTTGTATTGTATCTTACCCTATATAGGAAAATGCTGGAGGACAGTCAAGTACTGCACTTGGCTCTCATGCCTGTGTAGTCTTACTGGCCAGTAATAAAGACTCTCATTTAACACCTTTGGTGGTCTGATTGGTCCTGACTGGGACACTACCTCGCAACACTTACAAGCTCTACACGTTCCCCCATTAACCAGCCCCACCTGTTTTCCATAGCATATCTCAACAAGAGGGGGCATTATTAGGGTCTCAGCACAACAAGTCTTCAATTATATGGTGTCATTTATCCCATTCTGAGCTGCTGTGGGTCCAAGTTCCCAAAACAGCCCAGTTATCTGTAGTAGCAGGGGTGATTTACCACGGGAGGCCTTCAGCTGCCTCTGCTGGTACCGCTCCATGCAGACCCAGCAATGGGAGGTGTTGTGCAGTCTTACAAAGGTATGCACCCAGGAAAGCAGGCTATTTCTTATTGTTAACCTGGACAGTAGGACAGAGCCAAAAGAGAAACCATTATAGGTGAGTTCTTCCCTTCTGGGAGGATGCAACTGGGCCTTCTGTCCCAGGCCCCATGGCTCCAGGAGTGCAACCCATGGCTCCTGAGAAACCTGCACATGTCAGGGCCACCCCCAGATATATTGCCATCCTGGGGCCAAAGGTTTGGGTGCAGGAAGTAAGAGAGATTCTCCCCTCACCTCTGGTGACACCTGGGAGCCTTCCGACCTCCCTACTACCTTCAAAGTGTGGGGCATTCCTGCGATTACCTTGGGCATCTTCCGATCCCCCTTCCTCCAAGGACTTGGGGCATCCCCCACTTCCATGGTTTCTGAGGGGGCTGTCGCTCAGAACTGTACTGGCCCCAGCAGAATATGTAGCTGCTCAGCCAAAGGGCTACTAGAAAACTGTGCTTGTTGCTCTAAATATGCTCTCCACTTTGTCAGAGTGGGTGTTTGGGCAACTCTCAAGAATTTGACAGAATACCCAGTTCCCTGGGCCTTGTCTTCATTGATAGGCCACCCCCATTCATGGACAGTGGCTCAGAGACTGTATGCAGCTGCTTCTAACTCTGTAAGAGCACCAGAGGCTAGCGTAACACCATCAATACAATGGTACAACTGTATAGCCTCAGGCTTTTGCCAAGAGGCTAAATCCTGTGCCACCTGATCGTGACACACCTCAGGCTTCCACCAAGAGGCTACAATGTAATGGGACTGTCCCAGTTCATGTGACAGGCGATCCATCAGTTCTGAAATGTTGTGTACCCCTGCATGCAAGGGTGGTGTCACTTTATGTAGCTCTTGATAGCCCACTGTCATATGCCAGGAACCATCAAGTTTTTACCCCAGCCACACTGCAGAGTTGAATGGGCTGTGAGTTGGGAGAATTACAGAGGTGAATTAAGAGGAGAATTGCCTCTTCTAGCTTTGGTATCATTTGTCCAGTTTCCTCATGCCCCCAGCAACTTGTATTGCCATACATTCACAATCCTCTAGTAATAGTATTTACCACACTCACTTGTAGCCAGAATTCTTCAATAGTTGTCTGCACAGTCAATCCCTGCAGCATGTACACTCCCAGCTATGGCGGATATATACACATCATATTACTTAGGAGGCAAACATCCAATTCCCCAAACCACTGGGGCACATCAAACTTTCACATTGCAGAGGGACCAGTAAATAGTCAATTCCACATGTGGCCTCAGGTCAGCTGGTTCCCCTGCCAACCGGGTACCTCAGCCAAGACTCTAGTCTATGTGCACTGGAACGTGTGGCTCCAGCACTTTTAAAGCCTTCTGGACTTCATCTGGCTGGGGATGTGCATCATCCCAATCCTCTGGTGGGGTCCAGGTCTCCAGATATTCCATTACCAGGAACCACAGGGGGTCTGAAGGCCACATTCCCTCCACCCTGGGTTGTTCCTCCCAGGGATGCTCCTCTGGAGGGGCACTGGGAGCACTAAATGCATCGTACCGACTGACTACACCAATTGTCAGAAGCCAGGTCAGGGGCCAGCTGTGGTTGCAGATGGTCAGAGACTCAGGGCGAAGAAAGCATGTGGAGCTACCATCTGGAGGAGAACAAACAACAAACAACAATGTTATTTCCAGACCCATCCCTTATATAGGGTTCCAGGCAAAATGGCCCACATCACATCAGCATGGGCGCACACATGTGTGTTACACTTTGCATAGTCATTGCACACAACTATATGCAATATAAATGCGTGAGATGTGCGCACCCACGACTGTGCGGAATGCGTGCGAGTCTAGGCTGCACAGGGGAATGCTGTCACTGACAGCCTGTACTCCGCCTGGGTCCCCACAGCAATGCAGCACAAAAAAATGGTGCATACCTTTGTTCTTTCATCCCAGTAAGATACCTTTGTCTCTTACTGCCCTACGTGTATCATTACAATAAACTCTTCCTTATTTGAATCAGCTGTATGAATCTCTCTTATAATTGAAAGGGCCCAATTAAGACACTAAGGGAGAGTGGATGAGAAGAGAAGAGGATGAGTTCAGTGCTTTATCTTTTGTAGTCCTGTGGAGGAGTCATCTGGATGAGTCATTTTGATTGTAGCACTGACAGATTATGTTATACTTGCTTATTTATATGCCTCTTGCATGATTTACATGTCCTACTCATCTTTGTATCTACAGCATTGACTATCATGCCTGGCATATTCTTTGGTGGTCAAAAATGCACACATTCTTGAATTAAATTAAGCGTGGAATCCTGAAAAAAATTTTAATGTTGAACTGAGGAGGAAAAATTTTAAAAAGCAGTTTTAGTAGAAGGAACCTGGCCTGAATAAAATGACTATAAATGTCCACATTCAGGTCTTTGTGTGGACATGTTTTCAACTCCTTTGGGTAAATACCAAGTGTCTCGGTCAACATTCTCAATGATATAATCCAAAACAACTGACCACACAACTTACAGGAAGGAAGATTTATTTGCTCACAGCTTTTGGAGATTCTAGAATTTAGTCTATGTCAGGCCAGGTGTGTTGAGCTCAGGGCATAGCAGCAGGAAACAGAAAGAGGGACAGAACAAGGGCTCTGCTTTCACATCATGGAAGCTGGAAGCATAAAAGAAGCAAGCATGAGAGGAAACAAGGGAATTCAAAGACAAAAGCACAGTCCCTAAGTCCACACCCAGGGACCCACTTTCTCCAGTCATACCCCATGTGCCTATGTTACTACCCAGTAAATTCATTACAATGGATTTATCCTGTGATGAGATTATGACCCTTGTGACTTAATTACATCAATTCTGAACATTAGTACATGATATCTTCAGGAGACATTCTATATCTAACCATACCACCAAGGAACATGATGGCGCTGGATCATATGGTATTTTTAATTTTGTAAGAAACTGCCAGATTCCCAAAGTGGCAGCACCATTTTGCATTCTCAGAAGCAATGAGCGGGAGTTCTTGTTGCTCTACATCCTGTCCAGTATTTAGTATTATCGGTATTCTGGATTTTGGCCATTTTTCTGGGGACATAGTGGTATCTCATTGCTTTAATTTGCATTTCCCTGATGACATACAATGTAGAGCATCTTTATGTGCCACATGTATACCTTTGGTAAGGTGTCTGTTGATCCTCGTGTGTGTGTGTGTGTGTGTGTGTGTGTGCATTCTACTTCTGAGCTACACCACCAGCCAGATTTTATTTTTTATTTTGAAACAGAGTCTCACTAAGTTGTGGAAGGCCTCACTAAGTTGCTAAGGCTGTCCGTGAACCTGAAATCCTTCTGTCTCAGCCTCCCAAGTAATTCTTGGCTTACTTTTAATTGGGTTGCTTTTGTATTATTGAGTTTTAAGATTTTTTTGTACGTATTGGACAGCAGCCCTTATCAGATATTTTTTTTTTTGGTAGTGGAGATTGAACCCAGAGACATTCTACCTCTAAGTTGAATGCCCATCAGTTCAAAAAAATTTTTTTGAAACAGAGTCCCACTAAGTTGCTGAGACTGGCCTCTAACCTGCAATCCTCCTGCCTCAGCCTCCCAAGTACTGGAATTAGAGGTATGAGTCACCATGCCTGGCAGATGTATCTTCTACAAATATTTCCTCTTGCTCTATATCTTTTTTTCTCATTTTCTTAACATTGTCTGTGACAGAGCAGTTTTATATTTTAATGAAGTACAGTTAGCAATTATTTATTTCATGGATCATGCCTTTGGTGTAGTATCTAAAAAGGTCATCCAGATTTTCTCCTATGTGATCTTCTGGGAGTTTTACAGGTTTGCATTTTACACCTAGGCTTATGATATATTTTGTTATTGGGTGGCTAGACCTTGTTAGTGTTCTTCTTGGGCTTCAATCTCTTTTCTGCATTGCTCTACTTCACCTCACTTGGATAAACACTGGTCTCTTGTGGCTACTCCCTTGTCATTAGATAGATAAAGCTGCCCAACTTCATGACTCAGGAAGTTTTTCCTTTGCTTTTTTTTATGAAAAGAAGTGACTTTTTGTCTTTCCCATGTCTTCTTTCTTCAGGATTAAAGTTAGACAAACTCATAATTCCAGTAGACCCCCACAGCCTGAGTGGGGTTGGAGTTGAAGACAGTGGTAGGGGTAACCTCAGGTAGACACTCACAGGGACCTTCAACAAGACTGTAGCCAAGGCCTTTCTCCTGTCTCCAGGACAACTCTTATACCATTGTTCTCCCAGCAGCCTTTTGGTAAGCTGAGCTGTGAAGAGTGAGTGGTTTCCAGAGTAGATATAAGGTCAAGAGAGAATATTACAAGAATGATGAACTTATCTGCAAACGGGAAGAATCCAATAGAGAGGGAAGTTTAGACAGAACCAGTTATACCAAAAGCGTGGAGTCCCTACCTTAGGCATCTACCTGATCTAGCAATTCAGATGCATTACTTCTCATCCAACACAGCAATTGATCTCTTTCCCATAATCATAAAGTAACGACTACTATTGTGACTGGGTGGCTTTTGGGGAGTGTTAAGGGAGATTATGGGTTGAGAGCTAAAAATTCTCCTTGGTGCCACTGTTAAAACTTCTTACCTGCTGAAGACTTTAGCACTGGTCTTCCCTCCAGCCTGGCTACTGCAGTCATTGGTGCTCCTATGGAGAGCTCACCCAACTCCCTGGCATCTTAGTTCCTTGACTCACCTCTGTTGACCATCTTCACTGCTCCTGAGCCACACCCTCCCAAGGTCATACGCTTGCCTACAAGGCTCTGCTCTGGTGAGCTGGTCTCTGACCACCTCTTCACCCGCATCTTGCAGCACTTCCCCTTCACCATCTTTGCTCCAGTCTTATTGAACATCTTTCATGTTTTGCTTCCCAGCTCAAGGCAACACATGAGGGAACATTTTTTCTGCCTCAAACATTTCTTCCTCCCAATGCTCAGATCCTGCTTGTTCACCTGGCACCTGCTTACTCATCCAGTAAGTTTGAGTTTGAGCAACGCTCTCTTCGGAGAGCCTTCACTGAACCAAATGGCAAGGCGAGATCTTTCTGATTTATGTTCTCAAGGCATTGGACATTTTTCCATTGTAGCACATCTAATAACTCTGACTTATTACTTAGAAAACTAATGAATTCAGCCCTATTTTACCTCTGCTATACTCTAAACTCCATGAGAGCTGGAATTATGCCTGTCTTCTTCACTACTGTACATTTACATTTGCTTGTGTGTATCTGTTTAGTTCTATGCAGTTTTATTCCATGTATAGATTTGGGTGACCACTACCACAGTCAAAATACATGGAGTCTGTCACAAGGATCCCTCGTACTACCCTTTCAAAGCATAGTCATCTCTCTCTCCTCTTCTTCCTCTCTAACCATTGGTAACCACTAATCTGTTCTCCACTTCTATTTTTTATAAAAACAGCTATATTGAGAAATAATTAATATATAACAACTGATATATAACAGATGTATAATGTATTATATGCCAATATAATTATTAATATATAGTATTGATAAATAATTGGTATACAATAACATATTGACTCTGTGTTCAATTTGATGAGTTTGGACATATGCAAGCACCCCCGACACCATCACCTCATCAAGGTAAAAGATGTAGCCACCACTTCCCAAAGTTCCCCTGTGCCACTTTTGCTTATAAATAGTAAGAACAGTTAATAGGACCTACACTCTTAAATTTCGAAGTGAACAATACATATTGTTAAGTGTAAGCACAATGTTGATCTCTGAAACTTACTCATTTAGCATAACAAACTGTATACCCATTGAACCACAAGTCCCTTTTCCCTCCACTCTGGACAACAATAGAGCCGAGCACTATTGTACTCTCTGCTTCTCTGAGCTTAACTGTTATAGGTATTTCACATTAGTAGAATCATGCAGTATTCATCCTTCTGTGACTAGCTTATTTCATTTAGCATAATGTCCTGAGGGTTCACCCAAGGTTGTCCCAAATGGCAGAATTTTCTTTGTGAGAGAGCTGAATAACATTCTATTGTTTGTATATATAATATTTTCTTTATCGATTCATTTGTCTTTTGCCACATAGGTTGTTTCCATAGTTTGGCTACTGTAAATAATGCTGCAATAAACATGGAATGCAGATATCTCACTGAGATCCTGATTTTAATTCTTTGGGATAAATACCTAGAAGTGGGATTGCTGGCTCATACGGTAGTTCAATTTTTAATTTCTAGAAGAACCTCCATACTGCTTTCCATAGCTGCTGCACCATTCCCACCAATGACAAGGCTTCAAATTTTCCACATCCTTGACAACACTTTTTATTTTTTCTTTTATTATTTTCATAATAGTCATTCTAACAGGTGTGAGGTAATGTCTAGCAGTTTTGATCTGTGTTCCTCTGATAACTAATGATGTTGATGCTGAGCATCTTTTCCTATATCTGTTGGCCATTTGTATGTCTTCTTTGGAGAAACTTCTGTTCAAGTCCTTTGTACCTTTGAAAATCTATATACTTACTTTGTTTTATTTTTTGCTATTGAGTTGTAGAAGTTTCTTATATATTTTGGAAATTAGACCTTTATCAGTTATATGGTTTTCAAATATTTTCTCTTGTTTTGTAAGTTGCCTTTTCATTCTGTTTATTGTGTCCTTTGCTGTGCAAGAGCTTTTTAGTTTTATGTAGTCCTACTTGTCTATTTTTTTTTCTTGCTTATGCTTTCAGTGTCACATCCATGAAATCATGCCAAAATCCATGTCAAGAACTTTCCCTCTATGTTTTCTTCTGAGAATTTTATAAAATATATATATATATATATATATATATATATATATATATATATAGTGTGTGTGTGTGTGTGTGTGTGTGTGTGTGTGTGTGTGTGTGGTACTGGGGGTTAAACCCAAGGGAATTCTACCTCTGAGCTACAAACAGCCCTATTTTATTTTAATTTGAAACAGGGTCTGTCTAAGTTGCTGAGGCTGGCCTCAAATCTATGATCCTCCTGTCTCAGACTCCCAAGTACTGGGATTACAGGGGTGCACCACCACACCTGACTCAATCTTATACTTAAGTCGTTAATCCATCTGAATTGATTTTTATAAATGGTGTAAGGCAGGGGATCCAATTATTTCATTTCATTTTATTTTATTGCATGTGGATATTTAGTTTTCCCAAAACTACTTGTTGAATAGATTATTTTTTCTCCATTGTATATTTTTGTCAAAGCTCAGTTGATTGTATATGCATGAGTTTATTCTAGGCTCTTTATTCTGTTTAATTTGTCTATGGGTCTTTTTGCCAGTACCACACTGTTTTTATTACTTTAACTTTAAAAAATTTTTGAAATTGAGAAATGTAAGACCTTTAACTTTGTTCTTTTTTTTTCAAGATTGTTTTAGCTAGTCAGCATCCCTTGAAATTCCATAGGAATTTTAAGAGTCAATTTTCTTATAAAAATGCCATTGGGATTTTGACAGGAATTGCATTAAACACATAGATCAATTTGGGTAGTATCGACATCTTAATATTAAGGTTTTCAGTTCACACTTGTAGGATTTCCATATATTTATGTCTTCAATTTCTTTCAGCAATATTTTATAGTTTCTAGTGCATAGCCCACCTCTATTTTTTATCATTTCAAGAATGCTACATTTGTGGTATTACACAGTATGTAACCTTTTGAGACTGAGTTTGTAATGTGGCATTAATTCTTCTGAGAGCTATCCAAGTTGTTATACTTGTCAATAGTTTATTATTGATGAGTTGTATTCCATGGTATGTACCACAGTTTAACTATTCACCTGCTTGAGGTATTTGATTTGTTTCTGGGTTTTGGCTATTGCAAATAAAGCTACTATAAACATTCATGTACATGTTTGATGTGAACACAAGTTGTAATTTCCCTGGGATAAATGTCTGTGTGTGCGATCGCAGAATCATATGGTAAGCACATGTTTAGTTTTGTAAGAAACTGCTTGTGTATGTATGCTTAACTATATTTTGCTTATTTTACTAGTATTTGAGTTCTATAAGAATAGAGTTATATAGTTTATAGCTTTCTGGAACTTACTTTTTTTTGGCAGTTGTAGAGCAACCCAGGGATGCTCTACAACTGAGCTATATCTCCAGCTCCCCGGCCCCCTTTTTAATACACACACACACACACACACACACACACACATTTATGTGTGGCGAGGGGTACTGGGTATTGAATCCGGGGCATTCTACCTCCAAGCTACATCCCCAGTCCTTTTTATTTTATTTTTTTGAACAGGGTCTTTCTTGCTAGGTTGCTGAGAGTCTTACTAAGCTGCTGTGTCTGGTCTTGAACCTGCGATCCTCCTGTCTCAGCCTCCCAAGTACCAGGATTACGGGTGTGCATTGCCATGCCTTACTCCCTTTTCATTTATGAGACAAGGTCCCACTAAATTGCCCAGGCTGGCCTTGAATTTGCAATCCTCCAGCCTCAGCCTTCTGAGTAGCTGAGATTATAGGTTTGTGCCAGCACAGCTGGGGACTTAATTTTTCACTCAACCTTAGACATCCAAGATTTATCCATGTCGTTGCATGTAGCTACTCTTCACTCGTTTTCATTGCTATATAAATATTGCACTTTGTGACTATATTGTAATATCCAGTCAATGTTGGATCAAGTTGCACCATTTTTATGAACAGCATGCATCATCTTATGAATGAGGTGTTATGTGCAAAAGTTTCTTTGGGCATATTCCTAGGAAAGGAGTTGCTGAGTGTTAAAGAATTTAAATACTCAGCCTTCAGATGAAAGGCTGTATTATTTTTCTCAGGATGCCTTAACAAGTGACCACAAACAGTGGCTTAAAAGAACAGGAATTTATTCTCTCACAATTTTGGAGGTTGGAAATCTGAAATCAAGGTGTCAGGAGGGTTGGTTCTTTCTGGAGGCTATAGGGGAAAATCTGTCTCATGCGTCTCTCCAAGCTTCTGGTAATTGCCAGAAAATTCTGATATTCCCTGGTTTGTAGATACCTCACTCCAATCTCTGCCTTTATCTTAAAATGTCCTTCGTGTGTGTGTGTGTGTGTGTGTGTGTGTGTGTGTGTGTTGGGAATTCTTCATAGAACAAAAACCTAGAGGTGGTAGGAGGAATATGCTACAGAAACAGGTAAGCAAGTTGGAGAAGGACATTTTCCGTAGTGCACTGTGGCTTACACAGTGTTCATGTTATCACACAAATAATCCCCAAATCAACCCTATGCAATGGGCATTATTTTCATTAGAAGTGGAAAACTTCTCAGAGCTGGGATAAAAACCAAAGTTGTCAGAGCCCAAATCTAAGCTTTTCCCAGCATTCAAGTTGGATACCTTCCATGTATACAAAACTTAGATTTGTCTTGCTGGATTGCCATCTGGATATTTTGATGTGTGAAATATCTGGTAATATTAAAGGTTTAAAATAGACTTTGCCCATGTTCTCCCTTGGCTTATAAATATAATACTTCTTTGACTCTGTTTGCTGACAGTTCTGAAAGCAACTGCACTATGCCCACTTGAAATTGAAAATGGCAGGGGCTTGAAATGGAGACCATTCCAGGGATGGCACAGAGTTTTACAGAGCTGAGCTTTCTTGCTGGAAGGTCTTGCTTTTCTCAGATTTTCCATGGATGGTACTTCGAAATTTCCTCACCCCAAACTTGATTTATCTCATAGTTTTTGCCAAACATGTGATTCATTTTGTGCTTCCTGAATTCTGCTGTAGGTAGGCAAAGAGCAAACCCTCTTGTCAACCTTGAAGAATTCCTCAAGTTTTTACCTAAATAATACCAGTCTTTCTTTTTTTTTTTTTGCAGTACTTGGGATGGAACCCAGGGGCATTCTACCTCCGAGGTACACCCCAGCCCTATTTTTTATTCTTTATTTTGAAACAGGGTCTCACTAAGTTGCGGAGGGCCTCACTAAGTAGCTGAGGCTGGCCGCGAACCCGGATCCTCCGGTCTCAGCCTCCCAAGTATTGGGATTACAAGCATGCGCCACCACGCCTGGCTATTTTATTTTTTCTTGCTTTTAAAAATATACTTTTATTAATGCATTGCAATTATACATCATAGTGAGGTTCAACGTGATACAAACATACATGCACATAATTTTTGGTATATTTCTTTCTGCATCCCACCCTTCTCTTTCTCGAAGCATGTTAGTGAAATTGGTAGTAATACCTTCACATATTGCCATAGTATTATTTGAACTGTTTCCTTCTTCAATCTTCCTTTTCCCTTACCAATTCCCTCCCCTAATCTCCTTCCACTGCTCTATAGGTCTCTCTCCACATCATTTAAAATCCCTTATGTTTCCTATTTTCTCTCCAGCTTCTACATATGAGAGAAAACATACAACCTTTGACTTTCTGATATTCTCTAGTTTCATCCATTTTCCTGCAAATGACATAATTTAATTCTTTATGGCTGAGTATAATTCCACTGTGTGCATATACCACATTTTTGTTATCCACTTATCTGTTGACAGACACCTGGATTGGTTCCATAATTTGGCTATTATGAATTGTGCTACCAGTGTACTTTTGATTTGCATTTCCCTGATTGCTAATGATGTTGAAAATTTTTTCATTATTGGCCAATTGTATTTCTTCTTTTGAAAAGTGTCTATTGAGGTCGGAGGGAAGATGGCGGCAGAGTAAGGACACCGAGAGGAGCCTGTCTCTAAATTCTCTCGGGTGCTCCAAACGGAACAGCCATACAAATCCCACACGACTTCCGTGGGGGATAGCAACTAAAGATAGTAACATTTAAGAATACATAGAAGCCCACTGATTAATACACAGACAGAAAAAGGGAGGCGAACAACC
>PVJS01003736.1:21344-73692 GCA_004027185.1 Glis glis | reverse complement strand
TTTGAAACCAGGTCTCACGCAGTTGTGGAGGGCCTCACTAAGGAGAGAGAGAGAGAGAGGGAGAGAGGGAAAGAGAGAGAGAGAGAGAGAGAGAGAGAGAGACAGAGAGACAGAGAGAGAGAGAGCTGAGGCTGGCCGCGAACCCGGATCCTCCGGTCTCTGCCTCCCAAAGTACTGGGATTACAAGCGTGCGCCACCACGCCCGGCTCCTATTTTATTTTTTATTTCGAAACAGGGTCTCACTAAATTGTGGAGGGCCTCACTAAGTTGTTGAGGCTGGCCTCCAACCTGAAATCCTCCTGTCTCAGCCTCCCAACTACTGGGATTACAGGTGTGTGCCACCATGCCCGCTTAATTCTTAATCTTTAGTTTACTGAACCAAGCTGTGTCATGTGACACAATTGGCCACATCCTCCTTATTAAAGCTTTCTCTTCCATTGACTTGCTGGATACCACAATCTTTTTTGGGACTTTTTTCTCCAGAGCAATGATTTTCAAATTGATGTGGGTTTTGCACACTTTTCAAGAGATGCAGTAGCAAAAGTTTTAAGGGATTCATTTTCTCTGTCCTACTCTTGCCCAAGTCTAATTCAGGGAGGGTCCCCTTTGTTTTGTTCCTTTTCACAGTCGTCCTGTCACTTTATTTGTAAAAGAGATACCTTCACCTTTCTTGAGTGCACCCTGGTGCTGCCTTCACACACCAGGGAGCCATGCAGATGATGATGTTAGAACTTAGAAAATGACTAATAGTTTTAGCAATCAAGGCATTGCCAGGTCTTATCAATCTTCATTTTTAACAAAATCAAAGGAGTATCTACCAGTGTTCTTTAACAGATTCTTGTGGGATGCAGAAAATAGCCTCCATCACAAGCAGCAGGGACACTGAGGATTGAAGTTACCTACTCTTCCACCATGTCACCACCCCTCCATAGATAAGATCTCACTGTCTACATTAACATCACATTATCATTCCAGCGCTATAAAAATAAAATTATAAGAATGCGTAATTTGTTTATTATTTTATTTTTCCAGGAGACACTAAAATAAAACACAAGATAACTTGGGCCCAGTTTCTTGTATCTTGTTTCCAGCCACACTCCCCTCCATTTCTTTCTGCATTGATCACACTCTCATCTTTACTCTTACTTTCCTTCTACCTAGAACGCAGTTTTCCCAGGTAGACACATGACGTCAGTCTCTCCAGTTATTCAGGTTGCCTTTCTGACCACCCCATCTGCTACCTTCAACTAGCATTCCTCATTCTGCCACCCTCTACCCTTTACCTTGCCGTGCTATTGATAACACTTGCCACTGCCTGGCATATTTGTTCATCTCCAGTTTTATTACCTTCTCTCACCTGACACAAGAACATAAGCTCTTTGAAACCAAGCAGTCAGTCTGTTTTGCTTACTGCTAAATTCCCAAAACTTGGGAGAGGACTTAATACAAAGTTGGTACTCATTAAATACTTGGTTAACAATGCATATCTTTTTGGTAAAAGCAAACAAGAAAAGGGATTGATTTTAGGTTCATGCCTAAAAGTCTAAGTCTCTGTAGTGTGGTTTTATCTTAGATTTTACAGGAAGAAAGGGACAAGTTAAAGGTGGAGTTTTACAGTTGAGGTTGTTTTTAAAATCAGGGAAGTCTCAGTCAGTTAGCTAAATAGGAAATGTTTATCCCGGTGTCTAGCTAGTTTCAAGGGGATACAAATGCTCTAATCTCAACTAATTCCTAATGAGACAAACAACTGTGAGTTAAAGGGTCTGTGTTCAGTTTTTCAGGAGATTAAGCAAAATGGGAATGGGCTGTGTTTGGTCCTGTCACAGGTAAACACGGGAGTCATCTGCGAATTTTATGGGAGTCACAAGAAAGGATGGAGTGAGTTGTATCTAAGTCATGTGGGGAAGTAAGGGTGTTTATGGAAAGACCTTGACCAGCACACAGAAGAGTGAAAAATTTCTTTGCCATCACTGTTTTCAAGGCTCAGGCAAGGTTCAACATTATTGTCTATATTTATTTAACACTTTTTCAAAATGTTTTTAATAAGGTACTCTGATATTTGGACATTTTTGTTTTGTTTTATACTAAATTTACGTTATATTAAGTGTTAACAATGAGCATGTGTCATTTTATACTTTGAGATTTATGCTCTTTTACTTTTCTTGATTACTTCACTGTGCCAGAGGTATCTTTGCATGCTGCTACCATTTGCATAATATAATCCTCAAGAATATGATGAAAGATAATGGGCAGAAATTGAGTCTGAGGGAGATTATATCACTTCCCCCAAGGTCGGAGAACATGTAAATACCAAATCAAGTTAAATCAAATCACTCATTTTTATAGTAAAATATATTTTATTGCTTCCATTTTATACAACAGTCATCATTGGGAACACAAGAAATGACATGATTCTGACTCTTGGCTTATATTATACTATAATTTCTTTTTGTGCCAATGTTAAAATAGTTATCATATACTATAATATATACTATATGGTCCATTTAACCAAATAATATCACATTTTGAGCCAGCCATGCTTTGCAATATTATTTTTGGCTTCCTATTTTCCTCAACATTCTATTGCCACTGTCACACAGGGAACTATATTTGAGATTTTGCAACAGGTGACTGAATATTTATGGTGCCCAGTGCCATCCCACCCATCCAATGGACAGCTGCCCCTATTTCTCTGCAGATGCCCAGAACGGATTTGGTCCTTGCTAAATCATGGAGCATATGACCAAAATGAGAACTGATTTGCTCTGATGAACAACTTGCATTGTTTATAATATGGAACATCTTTCATGCTGATATTTATTTAAACTTTGCAAACTTGTTGAACACCCATATCATATGCCAATCACATAATGGGAATACAATGGACATGACCCCAAATTACAATAGAGGGGAAAGAAAGTACAGGAGTTATTGCTTAGAGATCACAATTGAAACTGTTATGAGCCAAAAAGAAAAGGAAAAAGAAAGAAAGATGTCAGTCTTCTTTCCTCGCTCACTGTTCATTTGCTGAGGAGCGGGTCTGCCACCACCTTGAATCCTTTCTGGAGAGACTTATGATGTTTCTTTGTGCTCATTTACTTATAAGTTGGTCTCCCCCAGCTAACCTTTAAGTTTGTTAAGTGTAGGTACTGTGTATTTTGTTTTCCTGTCTCACCTCTGAGAAACTGAATGAATAAAATGTAAAATGTAATGAAATGGTTTGTTTCCAGTTCATAATTTATTATTTATCACTTTTGGCAACACCATTATGATTTAAGATAAATATTAATTTATTTATTCACACATTTGTTCAACCTCTTAGTGAACAATTGCCATGTGCCTTGTAGTGTGCTAGGAGCTGCCAAGTGGGCAATAAAATAGACTTGATCCACTTTTGTGTGAGTTTACAATAGAGAAGAAAAAAGTGCTAGCATTTATGAGGAGGGAGGAGGGAGTAGTGGGATGGGTTGGGAAGGAGCAACACCAAGAGATGCTGTATGCATGAATGTATCACTTTGATGATCATACTGCACAGGTAAAATTCTAAAAAAAAGTGCTATTGAACAAATTATCAGGAAAAATCCTGGAAAACAAGTATGGAAATGTAGCTATGTGAAGGGAAGCAAATTATTTTTGTCTTAGATGTCAGAGTATCTTCCTATAATGCACTTGACACCTAGGACGCATTTGGTAATTGTGTGTTGAATTAATGTAATTGTATTTGTGATAAAATTATAGATGGTCCTCAACTTACAATGCTTCAACTTATGATTTTTCAAGTATGTGATGGTGCAAATGCTACATGCATTCAATAGACACTGTACTTCAAATTTTGAATTTTGATATTTTCTTGAGATAGTGATAGTGATAGTGATATTACTAAAACTAAGAAGGCAATTTAAAATCATTCTGGTTAAGGAAGGGGTGCTATGAAGCAGAATAACATCAAAATACAAGTAGACTAACATCATTATAACAATAGTATATACAGGGACATGCCATCGTTTAAAGTAAAAGATAATGAAAATAGCGGTTTTCCTTTTTCTGAAAACTGTTTCATTGAAACTTTGAAGTCTCTTAAAACAAATGGTTGTTTGAATAGTTTTGACTCTTTTTTCTGTAAGGCAGAAGTAAAATATCTAGTAATATGGTGTTTTGTTTTGTTTTGGTCTTGTTTTTTTGCTGCTGGGTATTGAATCCAGGGGCATTCTACTCCCAAGCTGCTGCCCCCAACCCTATTTTTTTACTTTTTATTTGGAAACAGATTCTCGCTAAGTTCCTGAGAGCCTTGCTAAGTTGCTGAGACTGGCTTCAAACTTGCGATCCTCCTGTCTCAGTCTCCCAAATACTGGGATTATAGGTACGCACTACCACGCCTATCTTAATATAGTGTTTTAAACACAAAACGAATTAACTGTTTCTTTAATGACTTCGTTATTCTACTTTAATGTACATCCCAGAAATTTGTTAAATATCACTTTGTTAAAAATAAATTTCAATCTTATATGTTAAGAGAAATAATTTACATTTGTAATACTATATTTCAGGTTATGATAATTGTATTTTAATGATAATCCTTTAATGCCAAGACAATGTACTAGTGAACAATCTCCAAACCCAATCTTAGTCTTTCCTTTTATTCTACCAAGAAAGCATTAAATGGGAAGAATGGCTGTGTGGCAAAATCGTATCACTTCTCTGTCATGATACTCATAGGCCTGGTTAATATCATCTTAAGAACCAACTTTACTCATATTTAAGTTTTCCTCCTCAGGGGCTTCTATTTTTAATTCTAATGAAATTCCAATCACCTTCTGCAGTGACATTTAAATTGATCATCACTGTCCAAATATTTCTTCTCATGTATGTTTGTTTATAGTAATTAGTCTGATTTTCTTAAATGCAGCACAAGATAACAAACATATATGCAAATGAAGTCTAGAGGGAATAGAATCAAAATTAGTGTTCCTGCTTCAGGACTGCCTGTTTAGGGACAGCTTCTGTCAAGTCGAAATATGTAGGGAGTTAACCTATATCATATCCTTTTTGGTACCTGTTCTTCCCACATGTGCTTTCTTGCTTTTACCATCGTTTGCAGCTGGATCAAGATTCATAGCTATAGTAACTCCTCCCCAAATGAATGAACTCATGTGTCTTTCACAACCTAAGAATTAGTCAAACTAATAAATGAATGTAGTCTACTTGATTCTGATAAAATAGTTTCATCTACATTAGTACACAGGGAATTATTTTTATAATTAAGTGTATTGATGTACAGTTTGCATCAATAAAAATTACAATTTAAAGTAACTTTGAGTGTTAAAGTTACAATAAGTGTGGACAAATGCGTAAAGTTATATAATAAGCATAATCTCAGTAGGATATTTTTGTGACCTTCAAATAATTTCCATGTGTTCTTTTCCAGTCATAATCCTCCTCAGTTTTCAGTCCCCTGCAGATTGGTCTGCTATCATTATAGTATTCCCTCTTCTAAAATAGTGGATACAGTGTGTATAGCATCACAAAATTGCTTATATAAATTAAATGATAGAATATGTAGTTTTTTCTGATTTCATTTGCTTTGCATGATGTCTGAGAAATTCATACATATTATTGTATGTACTAATAGTGTCTTCCTTTTATTGTGTAGTCTTCTATTGTATGGTTTTACCAAAATTTGTTTATTTGTTTACTATTAGTAAATATTCAGGTTGTTTCAAGGTTTTGGATATTATGAATAAGGCTGCTCTGGACACTCAAATAAAATATTTGTGTATCTATATGTTTCATTCCTTTGGGATATATATCCAGTAGTAAATGTTGGGCCTTAAAGTAGGTATGAATTTACCTTCATAAGAAACTGCCAAATTGTTTTCTGTTTTTCATGCCCTCACATACAGGAACATAGATATATGACACAAAATAATGAACTATAATCTTAATTCTAATTATAAATAAGGAATTGTTATAATCTAAAGATTTATATAATTTATATAATCGTAAATAGCTATTTTTACATTTTAGTGCTCTTTCTCTGGTCCAGGCCCTGCAGCTTCCTAAGTTATTTTGCACGCTGGAGGCTGACTTCCTAAAGAGTCACTTTATCTCAGAGCTGCGAAGTCACTATCACACTTACTTGCAGTGGTGCTGAAAGACAGCATCTTAAAATAAAAAGAAGATGGGCTATTCAAGTAGTCTCTTCCTATTTTCGTCATCTCAAGCATGTTTCATAAGTCTTCATAATATTTTTGAAGATCTAGCGTATAGTAAGGACTCAAAAGTTTTGATTTTCTTTCCTGAGGAGAAAATATAAGACGATGAGGTTCCTTTGGTGAAGTCCTGAAAGGCCAAATGGGAAGATTGCGAGTGATCAGTCACAACCCAAAGCTTGCTTCGTCTTTATCCTTTCTTCCTAGTGCAATTGGCAAGATCTCAACCATGGCTGGCCCGCAGTGGGTGCTGTGGATGACTAAAGTCTGCTCCGTTATCTGGCGTCCAGGCTTTGGGGAGTTGCAAGGACTTAAGGAGTCAGAGCTTCGAAGCTTCATGATTCAGAGCATGTTACTTTGTATCTCCAGGCAGTCCTTTTCTCCAGCAAAATTAGAGCATTAATGCTTTACTCATGAGGAATACGTGAGCTCACAAGTAAAATCTGCCTAGTCTAGTGCTAATCATTTAATATTCTCTACCTAAGTAGTAGCTGCTTATCATTTCAACATCAGTCTAGTCCATATTTCTAGCTGCTAGACTACAAGATTCACAAGAATCATGAATCATTTCAGTTTCTTCTAACGTTTATTCTAATCTTTGGGAGAAGATAAGTATATAAAAATCTCTCTTATGTTTCTATTCCCTGGCTGATTTTTTCTTCTTTTGTTTTCCCAGTGTTTTGCTGCTGTTAAGTGTGCGACTCCAGAATCCCTTCTTCACCTACCCAGACCTCTGCACTTTATGCTTTTGTGGTTCCTCTGCTCTATTAGAACAGATTCTAAAGCATTATCCACGGTGGCATCCAATAACACTCCTTCTACCATGTTACCTTGAGTGCGTCCTAGCTTCTCCTCTGACACACTGCTTGAAACCTTTTTCACTGATATAAGTCCTCCAGAGTTAGAAAATTGGAGGCCCAGGTGAGCCCCAGGGGCGGGGTTCTAATCCATCAGGCACCGATAAATTGTTGACTCACAATACCATACTAACCATTTCTCTTCTGACAAGTAATAATTGTATTTCTAAGATACTCTTGGATAGCCATTTAGACATATAAATGCAATAGTCCCAAGACTTTTAAATTCAATACTACTTTTTATTGTGCATTCTTTTTATTACACATATTGTTATGACATGTAAGTTGCTATCTTGATTAAAGTTCAAGGAAAACATAGGCTAACTAAACACACACACACAATAGAAAGGCAAATAAAAAGTAATTGCTGTGTGTGGTGGCTAACGCTTGTAATCTCAGTACGTGGGAGGCTGAAACAGAAGGATCGCAGGTTCAAATACAGCCTCAGCAACTTAGTGAGATACTCAGGAGCCCAGGGAGACTCAAAATAAAATAAATAAAATAAAAAATAAAAATAAATAAAAAATAAAAAATAAAATAATTTCAAAATAAAAAAATAAAAAAGGGCTGGGGGCATAGTTTGGAGGTATAACAACCCTGGGTTCAATCCCCAGCACTACAAAAAAGTAATTGATGATAAAATAATGTATTTTAATGTAATTGCTTAGGTATAACCAAATAAGAATATGTAATGAAATAGCCTGACACTAGAACAGATCTATAATTAATGCATTACTTTAAGAAATGTGAAAAAAGAAACTATCTCTATAAATACTTTAGAAAAATACAAAACAAGAATAACTATTAGGATAAGTAAAAATAGGCCAGATATGTTTTTCTTTTATTTATGAATCTGATGAGAGAAATAAGGAAATGACTTTAATTGTCATAGGACTAACAAGCCAAGATGAATTGGACTGTCGAAGTGAAGCAGATGAGGGATCCAGTCCACCATCTTTTGGTCTCAGAAAGAAAGTATTCTTGCAAATAACCTGGACCTTAGATGTAAGTTAATTTCAAAATAATGATCTGTGTTTTGATATACAATAAGGTATTAACAAAGTGTCACAGAACACAAATCATATCTTTAGTTCTGTATGTGCTAAGAAACAGGTTAAATTGCTACAACAGATTCAAATTTAATGGCTTTTGCTTCTGATGATACAGACCAGGGATGTGCAGTCCAGGGCACAGGTGAAGCTAGCATGTCAGAGAGAGAGAGAGGTGTCATGATTTCCCAGACATCAGCAATAGGAAGGAAACTCCAGGACAAGGGCTCCATCATTAAGGAGCGGATTCAGAGGCTGCAGATATTATATCCCTTTTATGCCACTAACCTGGACTTAGACACACGATCACAACCAAACACAGAAAAGACTAGGAATGTGACCATGTGACTGGGAATAAATATGGGAATCTGTTATTCCAAAGGGAAACCTAGCAATCTCTGATACAAAATCCTACCCACATTGAACAAAGATTCAATTTCTATAGCTTAAAAAAACCTTGGAGATCACATAGAACTAGAAGAAAGGGAGAAAAAGAGAGGGAGAAAAAGACAATATTGAAATCAATATTGAAAATGTTTTAGAATATATAGAATAAATGGGGGGTAAGAATGGTGGAGGGGATGAAAGATCCATGTTCAAAATATATAGTATGAAGGCAAGTGTCAGCATAGGGCCTAAAAGCAAAGAAGCATTTTTAATGTACACTTTTCAAATAATAGTAAGTGAATATGAAACACTGTTTAAATCACCCCTAAAGAACTTTAATGAGATCTTGCACCTCATGTATCTCCACTAATTCAATAGAATTTAGTTCTTCTACTATTAAAAAAATTAACAAACCCTCCATCTTTTTCTTATATATTTGCAATTGGTTTAGTTGCCTTTTAGTGACAGTACTACGACTGCACAAAGACACCTGCTTTAATCGAACTATGTAGTTGAGAAGGCTGTAACAATAAATGTAGTTTCCTTTTTAGGAGTCAGTATGTAAGTTTTAATTGAGTCCAAAACCTATCATAATTAGATGTATTAAATCATGCTTTGGTTTCAAAATCATTTTTAAATTAACTCCTCCTGAATTATTGGCTAACATGTTTCACATCCATTTCAAATGGATTAATCATCCAATCTAGTATTGCATGTTCATACAGATTTTTAAATTTAAGCATTATATCTTTTTAAATAGCACACAAATGAGAGCAATATATTTCCACTTCTGTATGCATGAGCTTATCCTTATTTAACTGCTGCAAATATAGAAACTGAAAGTTTGGGCAAGCAAGATTTTTTCAGTAGTGTAAGATTGTTGATAAATTTCCTGATACTCCGTTTACTTTCTTTATCACATAAGCAATACCTCATTTACCTTTTCAAATACCTATTAAAGTTATGTCACATTATTTCATAATGTTTTAATTTTTATATTCAATTTTTATTTAACTAAAGTAATTCTATAATAAAATCGATTAATGAACAAAATCATTTTAGGATCCTTTTAGAATTAGTTATTCATTCTTTATTATCTTTTCACAGTGTATGGAATTTACCATTCAGTGGATTATATTAATTATATGAATGCCACTCTTTTGATTTGTGAAGTCTTTAGTTGAAATGGTCTGTGGCTAAGTGTGATTGATGAATATTGATATAAATGCTAAAATATTTAATGCAGTTTCTAAGATGTGTCTTTAAATCAACTTGATTTAAAGACATATCTGGTTGACCATACCTAGTGCCCCATCTGATACATAAGCAGTGAGATTGAAGAAAGGATGTTTTTCGTATATATAAATATACAATGTTCATAGTAATGGCCATTGCCTTTGTATTGTTGGTGTGTTGGTTCAGACCATTCAAGAAGCAGACACCAGGCCGGGCGTGGTGGCGCACACTTGTAATCCATGTACTTTGGGAGGTGGAGACCGGAGGATCCGGGTTCGCGGCCAGCCTCAGCTCTCTCTTTCTCTCTCTCTCTCCATGTCTCTCTCTCTCTCTGCTTAGTGAGGCCCTCCACAACTTCATAAGACCCGGTTTCAAAATAAAGTATAAAAAATAGGGCTGGGGGTGTAGCGCGGATGTAGAACGCCCCTGGGTTCAATCCCCGGCACCGCAAAAAAAAAAAAAAGAAGAAGCAGACACCAGGGCAGGATTAGACATTCAAAACATTTATTGGAGGAAACGCCTGTGAAGAATATAGGGGAAGAACAAGAGGACATGGAGTATCTTCAAAATGCATTGCCACCTTACACCTGTGAAAGGAAAGGGGAAAGAAGGAGACTAAGAAAGAACTTTGAAGCACAGAGAAGTTAAGTTGTGAGAAAGATCTCAACCATCCAGTGGGAGCTCCAGGATGGGTCCATGCCAGTTCCGGCATTCTGCCCCATGACTGACTGAAGAGTCTGCAGGAAGCTGAATCTCAGCATGAACACAATGGTAGAGCAGACAGTAGGTGGACTCGGCTAGGCCAGCAGTGGGCAGTGTTCTCTGCAGCAGATCTGAGCAGCTCGTTTCCATGGCTGCCACACTAGTAGTTCTGAAAATCACATTTCTTCTCTGAGTTTTAAACCATATATCTCTCTCTAATGAGCTTTTATGCAGGGTGCTTTCATTCACCTCTAAAGTGTGCTCCCTTGTTCACTGTAACATTATTCACAGTGGCCAAGATATGGAAAAATCCAAGTGTCTGTTGATGAATGAATGGATAAAGGAATTATGGTATACACATAATAGAATATTATTTGCTTTTAAAAAGGAAGAAGATCCTTCCTTTTTCTTTTTTTGGGGGTGGGTTGCTGGTGATTGAACCCAGAGGCATTCTATCTACCGCTGAGCTGCACCCCAGCTCTTTTTATATTTTGTTTTTGAAACAGGGTCTTGTTAGGTTGCTGAGAGTCTTGCTAAGTTGCTGAGGCCATTCTCAAACCTGCAACCTCCTGTCTCAACCTCCCACGTACTGGGATTATAGGCGTGCACCACCATGCTGGGCTAGATTCTGCCATTTTTGATGACATGGAAAAAATAAGTGATATTATCCTAAGGAAATAAGCCAGACATAGATAAATACTGGATTATCTTACTTATATATAGAACATGTTTTAAACATGTTAAATACATGGAAACATGTTAAAAACATGGAAACATGGGGTAGAATGGTGACTACTCAAGGTAGAAATATGTGTGTGTGTGTGTGTGTGTGTGTGTGTGTGTGTGTAGAGAGAGAGAGGGGGGAAGAAAGAAAAAAGATGTAAGTTAAAGGTACAAAGTTGCAGTTAAAGTAGATAATTTGGTTATAGAGCACTAATGTAAGACATGAAAACTGTAGTTAATAATATACCATATACTGGTAATTTTCCCAAAGGTTAGATTATAGGAACTCTTAACACACATGAATGGTAACTATATGAGATGATGTGTGTGTTAGTTTGTTCAACTGTGACAGATCCCCAAATTTACTGGCTTACAGCCCCCTTTTCAGGAAAAAAATTACTCAGCACCCACATGGTTGCTTCTACTGCCCCCTTATTTTTATTTAATGCCCCACAATTGTACCTAAGGCTACTACTACCCCCCTTTCCAACACCCTCCCCCACCGGGTTGGTATCCCTGACTTTGGTAATCCATTGACTGTAATAACCACTTCATTATGTTTATGCATATCAAGATAAGGGCATCAAAAGATCACAGAGTATGTCATAAATATGTGCAATAAAATAAAAAGTCAGCAGGACAAGGGGTATTTCCTCACTGGGTAGAAAAACTATTCCTTCTTTGTTTTTTACTGTCAAAATGTTTATTGAAAAATGAAGTCTTAGAACAAAGGAAATCAAAGAAAAACTATACCTTACATTGCAAAATATCTACTATTCGTGGCTCCTTTATGCCAGTTCTAGCCAAGCCCTCGGTCATGGTGACAGCCCTGAGATTCTCACCTATTCTCATAATGCCCCAGGAAACAGCACTCTGAGGCAAGAGCCCTCAAGAGTTGTAAATTACACAGCTTCTTCTATGTTGAGGAGATAATGTGAGCTGAAGAATGGCCACAGCATTTCCTCTTCCATGCTGTCCCAGGGCACTCAGCTTCTCTTCTAAGATAGCCATGAATTGTTACTCAAAACACATTTGTTTGAAGAGGCACCAATTGTTGTCCTGTCAGACAAGGCATTGTTGGCTCTGGCTAGCTCTCTGTATTGCTTGGGAAAATGGGTGAAGGAAATTTCTCAGAATATGCCCAAGATCTCAGCATTTCAAGTTCAGAAGAGACTTTCTTGGGACTTGATCCTATTAGGATAAAAGAGTAATTTCTGCTACCCTAGATTCTCATGGTCTAGAGCTTAAGGGTTTCTTAGATCCAGCAGGTTTTTCAAGTCTTCCCTGTAGGACTCTGCTGGGTGCAATAGGATTGGCCCCTAGATTTCTTGTATTTTATAGCACTACTGTTTTCAGGGTGGATAATTATTCCCTTATCATAATTTTCACAATTTATTTATAAGAAAAAAACATAGCCAAGTACAAATAGAATCATGAAAAAATATAATTAAGAAACCAGAGGAGATCTTGGTCAGACCACGCCAGTGGCTACCAGCATAACGCCTTCTGCAGGACATTATCAAAGAAGCCAGGGACCTGTTGTAAAAGCAGCAACTGCAGAGCATCAGTGATAAAAGCAAGCAGCAGTTCACTCCATGCTCGGCAGAGTCCCCAGTGCCCGAAGGCTTGACCAGAACCTGTGGCAGCATAGTTGAGCCCACCCCTCCCCTAGAGATTAAGAGCAGTGCTCAATGAGACCATCAGTCAATGAATATAGTATTAGAGACTCTAGCCAGAGCAATAAGGCAAGAGAAGGAAACCAAAGGCGAGCAAATAGGAAAAGAAGAAATGAAACTATCTCTCTTTGCAGATGACATGATATTATACTTAGAAGATCCAACAAATTCAACCAAAAGGCTTATAGAACTGATCAACAAATTCAGTGTATTGGCCAGGGTTCACTAGACTAACAGAATTCACAGAATGAGTATATGGAAAAAGGGATTTATCAGATCAGTCTTACAGTTCAAAGCAATGTAGTCCCGAGTTCCGACTGCACGTGGAGAGTCGGAGGAACCAGTAGCTGGTCTAGCGGTCTAAGAGCTGGAGTCTTAGGATCGGAGCAACCACTAATTCAGTCCCAGGCCAAGATGTGAAGATCAGGAAGCTCTTCGGAGAAACGATGGTGAAGTTTCAGTTTGAAGGGCTGGAGACCGACAATCTCAGATGAGAGCAGAAGATCAAGAAACTGTTTAGAGAAACGGCGAAGTTTCAGTTCTATGAGCTGGAGGCCGACGATCTCAGACAAGAGCAGATGCGTTTTCTTCAGAGAGTCGTGCATCCTTCTACGTGGCTTTCTCCTTCTTTTATCTAAATCCTGCACCTATCAGAACCCTGCTGCCTGCATTTAGGGCAGGACTTTCTGTTTAATCTGCTGTTACATAAACTAATTGTCTCATTGACACACCCAAAGTCACATGATCTTGGGTGTGTCATGATCTGGTCAAGTTGACAAATTAGATTAACTATCACAAAAAAAGTGACATTAAGCATTGTTGCTTTTCAAGTCATTGTAAGACACTGGTGAATTAATTTTAGTATAGATTCTATCATATGATATCCAAACTTCTATGGGCATTGCAATCCAAAATTACAGTATTAAGAAAAATGAGAGTAATAAGTAGTAAATTATGATAAAAGCCTATAGTAAATTTGTTATTGTTAAGGGGAACTTTAATTTTTATCAGTAAACATGTATTTATTTTTCAATGCTCATAAATTTATCATTTGACCTTGGTTTAAATATCTTTTTAACTATTTTATTTGGAATGATTCAATTTCAATAACAAAACTTTTTAAGTAAAACACTAAATGATTAAACTTTTTAACGTAACTATATTTCATCCATTAGGGTATTTTTCATAACCTAAATCTTTAATTATAGTCTTTAAATTTATTTTATTTTTAGTCAATATTAATGTTATTAATATGTAAAACAGTAGCCATTTTAGTATTGTAGCTTCATATGTTCTTTGGTATTCCAAATAATTTTATTTTCTTACATTAGTTTCATGCTTTTGAAAAGGCTATTCCTGATTTTGAAAGTATTTTCTTAACATTTGTGTTTTGTCTGGAAATCTCACATCTTATACTGAGCTAGCAAAAGATTAGGCTTTCCCATTTTTTTAACATAAAGATCAAGCTTTTTGGAAAGTTGGTGTGACCTTTATCACTTTTGATGTTTTTTATATGCCTAAGGCCAGTGAGCTTCATATCTCAGTTTCCACAGTGCATTCAGATCTGTGAGAATTAGCAAGGGATTACAGTAATATTTCCCCCCTGTGCTCTTGCTTCTGGCTACTGTGCTCTTTCGTTTACTGCATAATGTTTTCTGGAGATTTTTTTTATTCTCTACATACTATTTTGCCCTCTGTTTTTCTAATATTCTTGTCAGATTTTCTTGACATCATTTTGGCCAATTCAGTCACCAGTGTTGGCTTTATTTCTCTATAAATATGCTTGGATGATTTTGAAAGGACAGATGCATTTGAAGCTGTGAAACAGATTCATGTTTATCTGTCACAAAAAATATGAAATAAGAAGAAATCCCACATCTCCCATTACAGAAAACAAATGTATTGTAGCTCAGCCAATGTTGAATTTGATTACTGGGATCTGGGTTTATTAAAAAGTAATGAGGGAAATACCACAATGGTTATGATTTAAGTACACAAACTTATTAAAGTCAATCGCTATGCTGAGCAGGGGAAGGAGGAAAGGGGGAGCAAATGGGTAGGGAACAGGAGGACTCAGTGAGTGATGTGGGCATGTAAGCCTCTATCACCCTGAACCTCATCAAGATGTATAATTACAATGCACAAATAAAAAATAAAAAAGAAAATAATCATTGATTTGACATGTAACCCTATTAAGTGAATTCCCCCATTCATTATTAATAGGTGCTAAGCACAATCACATACTTAGATATATTTATCCATGATCAAATAAGGAAGGTCAAATTTTCACATTCTGAATAGCATATAATAGGTAATTCTAAATATCTAATTCCCGTATTTTTATTTTGCAACCATATTTATAATGAAAGTATAATAGTTCTACTGAGACAACTCATTTAATATCTTGAAAGACCTTTTTTAAATTTAAAATGCCTACATGATATAAAATATATGGTTCTGCTTGTTTGTCTCAGAATAGATAAAGGAAATAATTACTTGGCTGGAAATAAATATATATCACCAACATACTTTTCATTCTTGGTTCTAGAGCTATAGCTGAGGCAAAACATTAAACAAAGGGTGGGCTTATGACCAAGGTGATAGAGAAGAAAAGATGTGACTATCTATGTCATTGTGACATTGCTGAAATTTCATTGAATTTTAACTTTATAAATATTGGTACTCTCTCTGATACCAACTTTCAATAATGTGTTGGGCCTTAGACCAAGTATGGTTTACAACTCTAACAGGAAATACCATCTGCTTCAGTGTTTTAAGTAAATGTGGGAAAATAATTAGCATCCTTTTTCATTCCTCTCTTGAAAGAGGAAAGAATGCAAGACATTATACAAAGTGTGTACCCTATCTCATTGCATTATATTGCATTTTACCTCTATTTTGCAAAGGAGGAGCAGAGACCTAGTAAGTGACATTTTCTATCTAAGATTACATAAATAAATAAAGAGAAGAACCAGTAAATGTAAATACAACTCTAGATGGAAGGACTAATAATTCTAGGCTGAATTCTAGGCCTGCTGAGTTTATGTCCCAGGGACACTTGGGGCTCATCTTGCACTAAATCCAACTGGGGTTGGAAGGTCTTATTTAATTACATGATAAAAGAGATGAGAGTGAATATTACAAGGATAAGACATTCTTATACCTGCACATTTAGTATCCAATGTGGTTTATAGCTCACCTTTGGCTGCAAGTCAGAATTGCCATATACCTTTAGGAACAAGTTTTTCCTCCTGTTTTAAAAATTTATTTATTTATACATACTATTATTGGCACCTTGTAATCTCAGATCATGATGTAGTTCAGAGTGAGAGACTCACATGCTCACAGCATTTGGTGAGCTTCCCCTTCCCACTCCCTCCCCTTCTCCATACATGATATTGAGATTGGCACTGGTAATTTCATATATGTACATAACATCACTGGAACACTTGAATGGGGCTCTAAGGTTACTAAGGCCCATGAGAAGGGGACATATTAACATTCTCAAAAGGACCTGACAATCTTTATCCTAGTCAATGCTGAAGGCTGTAGCACATTTTCTGTGAGTAAAAGCCATGAAGATTGCATATCTGATTCTATGCTCAGCACATCCTGTTTTTTTTAAATGAAAATAACAAAGAAAAAATAAGAAGGTATTGTAGTCTTTACTTTCACTCAAGGAAGGTGTTTCCTTTGTCTTGACAGTGTCATTCCATAGATGAGAGATTCCTTTGTGACAATTTAGTCTGCTTCTTATCTGGGCATCCTTCTATAGGTACTTATGAATGACAGTAATGTATTTGTTTAGGCATGATCTAATGTCTGTTTGAGATTTTCCATTCGATAATGCCATAGAAAATACTGATGGAAGCAAACCTTCAATGAAAAAGTAAATGGTGTATACAATTCACAAGTGTTTTTTAAATGGTAGCATATTATTCTTACCATAACTATAATTATCATGACCATAATCACTAGCATCAACTACAAATATATGTTGAAGCCTGGCATGGTGGTACACACCTGTAAGCCCAGTACTTGGGAGACAAGATCACAGGTTCAAATCCAGTCTCAACAGTTTAGCAAGACCCTCAGAAACTTAGGGAGACCCTGTTTCAAAAGAAAAAATAAAATTGGGCTGGGGTATAGCTCAGAGGTAGAATACTCATGGGTTCAGTCCCCAGTATAAAAAAGAACAAATATATATTGAACTCTTTGGACATGGAATAGCAATTAAATGTTCTTACAAAGAAATGAACTGAAAATACAATCTTTCTTTTGGGAACCAAATCTTAATTTGAGGAGAGAAAGCATATGCACAAAAATACATTATACCCTGAAAATACCATTTGTGAGTCTAATGCATGCAATAGACACAAAGAATGATAAGAAGTTAGGGAACTATTATAATTTCTTAAATATAAAACATTGCCAATAATAAACTTATGTAGCTTGGATAGAGCTAGGAAGATTTTAGTTTTCTAAAAAAGTGTAAATATGATATTATTTAATGAAATTTCAAACAGTTGTAGATGTTAGCACAAATTCTGTCATTAGCCTTAACATATGTACTTAACTGTAGACAAAAGCAACTAATTTTGGAAAAAATCAGTTTTATCTTTGTCAAATTTCAACTCTGACGGTTCTAAAGAGAAGAGTTTCCTTGGATCTAATCAGCATTATCCCCATATGCTTTAGGCACTTGTTTGTTAGCAAAATCTCATTAGGCTGTGTGAAAAACATTAGCCCCTTATAAAATGACACATCTAAGGGAATTGACAGCTTTTTTCGTAGTGCCAGCATTTGTCACCCACAGAGGAGCGACCTGAGGCACTGGAACATGGTGTTTTGCATTATAACACTGTGGATTGACCTCCGCTCTTCTCTCAGTTTGGAGGGGCCAACAACTCGGTATCACAGTATCTTCTAGGGTTAACTGGATAAAGAGCTGACATTCTTTTAAATTTGAGAATCTTTCAGTGGTGAAGTGCTATGGAAATGACTTCAGTTGAATAGGCATGACAGCATGAGGTCAGAGCTGACAAAATCTTGTTATTAAAGTCATATTATATTTGAAGTTTTTGAATAACAAAATAGTCATAGGAAATTAACATGAAAATTATGCAATCCATCTGTATATGTAAGCGTGGTCTAATTGATTTCATATAATTTCATATATATTTGCATATTTCTGTAGATTTTTTTATAATTTATATTTATCTTGAATTTCCAATTAGACTTTAAGAGCTGAGGAACATGATATGTTTATTTCTCTAAAGCAATGAAGATTTAACTAGGAATAGATCTAGAAGGTGACCAGAAAAAATATTTATTTAAGCCATGTAGATTGAGTTCTTACCCAACTAGTAGGTAGTGTTAGGATAGAGATAGCATAACCAGCCATATAGCAGCTATACAACAATATCATAAGAAAACCCTCGTTCTTTCGAAATGCCTACTTCACCAATGGCTGTATGTTTTGTGCTCATGCTTGTTTCTTTGTGTATGCAAAGTGTTGCTGTAGCTCCAGAAACGTCCACGTTGGAGGCAGAATGAAGGGCAAGAGGGGCTCTGCCAGTGCATCTGTCCTGCCACCAGCAAACGTCTTGCTAAGTAGCTGGATGGAAATGAGCAGGTGGGCAAGAGGGGATGGGCCAGTCAGACCTGAGGGAACTGATGCACCTGAGGGAAAGGCCCTCATACATGAAAATACGCCTGGCAGGGATTACTCACTTGTATTTCACAAGTTTTTTATTTATCCAACATCAAAGCACCACCACGCTGGTTGTTAAGGTAAACAAGCAGATGACTAATACACACTCTTTGACAAAAGAGGAAATTTCAATTTACAAAGGTTATGGGAAGAAATGAGTCTTATAAACTATTTACAGCACAATGAAAACAACTGTTTATAGAACACTAAGTGTAGAGAGGAAAATCTTATGTGGCCCAGGAGGTCAAAATATAAGGAGAGTACAATGATGAGGCAGATAGTACTCCAGAGAGAGTATGAAGCATATTTGTTGATTGTAGAAAAGTAGAACGATGACATAGGAAGTAAATAATTCCTGTGAATGAGATGGTAAAATGGTGACTTCATGAAACAAAGCCAAATGCTCACAAGTATTTAGTGGGTTGTGAGAATATTGTCCATTTAAACGGGAGAGTCCTTGAGAAGGTGGGAGGAGGAAGGTGTCAGTAAAAAGTATAATCAGGAATTAGAAGAGAATTTGGGGTTTCTATAACTAGCCATTGAACAGAAATGAGAATAGAGACTTCAAAATATTAAAAAAATTAAAACCAATAAAAAATTGTTCCATGAGGTAAGGAAGTCTATAGAAAGAAAGGTGGTCCTGACTATTCTTCTAGGTGGCCGGGTGCCATTAATGGCAGACTATTGGAACCCAAATTAGTGTTTATACATTTTGTGCAACATGCTTAATATAAAAATACAATTTATTAAATGGCTCAGTAACATTGATCTCAGGTAGATTATATTAACTGCTTCCAAAAAATTCTAAAAGACATACATTAAAATAATTTGCCTAAAGCTATGCAGCACATCAGTGACAGATCCAAGGTGAAAATTCATCTGTGATTCTGCAATTCAAAGTCCATACACACAAATACATACATATATATATATATATATATATATATATATATATTACATATATATATGCATGGGCTACATGTGTATGGACTACTATATATATATATATATATAGTACATATAAATATGTAAATATCCAACTATATATATAGTTGTATATATGTCTCTATATATAGTTGTGTATGTCTCATAGTTTATGAGACTCATTTCTTCACACACATATATATATATACATATATATGTGTGTGTGTTGGTGTCTGTGTGGATATGTATGTAATTTGTGTGTGTGTTTTCTGCATTTGCTTTTCTATATTTTACTTAATATATGTATGCATCTAATATTAAAAAATCCTTATGCTAATTAATGGTGAATATATTAAAAAAAATAGGAGTAATGATAGAATGAGCCTTTCTCCACTGCTGAAAATAGATTTCATCACCTGAAACTAAGTTTTAATTGATCCCCTAGGGGGAGTGTGATAAGCCATTATTTACCTGGCTGAAATGAATACTGTGGTAAACCTTACTCTTCACTATTTCCTCTACAGCAAATACTTTCTTTGTGTTCATTAATGTCTCCCAATTTCATTTACTTATTAGATTTGGCTGTTAATTCACTGCAAGCAATAATTTCTGAGCAGGTGAATACTGAATTGAAATTGCTCAATTACAAATGTTTTATTTTTGCTGTATTTATAAGTATTTGCTCTGCTATGACTGAAAGTAAAGTGACTTTGGGATTTCACACCGTTGAAGCACTTCAGTGGGTTACAGTTACATTGGAATAACTTGGGGAACTGTGTGGAAAGGTCTAGCACGTCTGTAAGCAGAATGACAACAGCAGAGAAAAGCAATCACAGGTGCCTCCCTAAGCATGCCCAGCTCATGACAATGGCTATGAACTTTAGAGCTTTAAAGTGACAAGGCTGTTCAGCCTTCTGAGTTCTTTAGAGAAAGATAAGTGCAATTCATTGCTATTAGTCCTATGCATTGCAAATTTATAGAGACATATAATCTCCTTGAATTTAATATTTCTGGAAAATTATTAATCAGTGGTATTTCAGAGAAAATATAAATTCTCTCTATATGAGTTTCTTTAGTCATTATTATGATATTATAAAGAAGCCCAAATAATCTCTCTTGTATTCTCTAGACAGAATTATACATTTAAGGAATGCAATTGACAATGTCAAGAATCTTTGACATTGTCAAAGAATTTTAAAATCTTCATTAATAGCAACAGTTACTAACTTCCTAAGTAATATTTATTATAAAATTCCAATTCAACACCTGAGAAAGCAATAAAAAAATTACATGGAAAGAAAAAAGTAGGAAGTCTCTTTCAGAATGAATAGGTACATAATTCTTGGAGACTATTGGTATACAACTTATGGTGTATTTAGAAATATGTGCCAATTATAAAAAAATACCAGTACTTGCAAAACATACACTGCCTGGCATTTATGTTACAGGTACAAAGATGGAAAGAATATAGAGAAAAGAGAAGTTTATTGATATAAGCTACAAATAATTTCAGCAAAGGATATATTATCAGCAAGTTGAAAAACAATTGAAAGTGTTCCAGTGTTAGCTAAAGCAGAAATCTAACTGGTACATCATCACTGGAATATTTGATGACCTTGGGGTGCATTATATACTCAAGAATAAAAATTTGAGGTCTGATGGATTGAATTAATTCTTTGCCTTAGACTTTAATTAGAAAGATATTAGAAAGATTCTCAAATCCAGATTGTTGCAGAAAATGAGCAGGTTGGATATACAAGATCAAATAGTGGTCAATACTCAGATGTTTTCACAAAATTGACAAACTAAATGTAGATTAATCACCAGGACCAGATGGTATCTACCCGAGGGTTTTAAGGAACTCTAGAGTAAAACAGAAACATTTGGCCATGTGTAACCAATCATTTCAAAGAAGCACTGTGTGAGAAGACAATTTGTTTGAAAATTTAAGTCCTTTAGGGAGAATCTCAGGGAATTGTAGTTGTTGAGTTTGCTTTAGTGATAGACAAATCATGTCTCTATAGCAAAACACAGTTATCACATACTTTCAAAATGTTCACTCTCCTCATTTAAAAAGAAATTAAGAATACCACTCGACTTTGACATTACTCTTCATGAATTTTATATTCAACTATGTAAGCTTGACCTTAGTCAAAAAGTGTGTGCATGTATGTGTTTGTGTGTTTATCATAGGTCTATATCCATAGATACATACATACATACACAGTATGTAAACATGAAGACAGACAGATACACTATGTTTCAATTCAAATTTTTGAGGTTTACTCTCCTATTTCTGAGAGCAGAGTGATAGATCTCTACTTTAAACATTTCATTTATGTAGTTGAGAAAATATGAAATGGGTGGAGAAGATGGTTTCTCATCTCTTCATATAAGAACACTATACTTTAAGGAGGGTATCTATCTTTAAAACACTACCCTGTTATTCTGCTGACTCTGGCTACATAATATGCTTAGAAACATCAGCCATGGTATCCAGGGACTAAAGCAAAACAAGACAATCATCAGCTCCTCTTTGCTTTAGCATTCACCAATCTAGCTAATTGGTGTCAAAAGGTGAAATTGTGACTATGGCAACTAAAGAAGCAGAAAGATGTTTGAAAATTAAACCTTTTGAGTCTCATGCATTTTTATTACCTTTTGATTTCTCCCACTCTGCTTTCTCTTGTTTCTACTCCCCAGATATACAAGGGACTGAGTGGTCCCGCTTTAGACTTTCATCACAAACCCTCAGCCATGTTCCCCAACTCTAATATATTTTCTTTATTAATACAATTCCCAAATCTCCACCTCTTACTCTGCCCAGTCTCAGCTGATGAATTTTTCTTCTTATTTTACTGAACAATTAAAAGGAGAAGCAACTAAGAGAGAATTTATATGTTTTCTCATGAAAAAGAACATATGTCTATTTGTACTGATGTGGATGGGTTTCCCTCTGTTGAAATGAAATTATAATTAAAAAATTACTTCTTCTCTTTGAGATCATTTTCTGCACTTTTACACTGATCCCATCCCTTTCTCCCTTTCATAGTCTTGGCTGCCACAGTTATGTTTTCTGTTATGATTAGATATAGAATGTCACCTGAAGAGCTCAGGGTTGATATAGTTAAGTCATGAGGGTTGTAATCTCATCAGTAAATTCATTGTAATGGGTTTATCTGGGTGGTAACCTGGGCCCATGAGGTGTGGCTGGAGAAAGTGGCAACCTAGGCCCCAGGGTGTGGCCACATCCCTGGGGGTGTGGCCTTAGGATTGTGCTGTGTCTTTGAATCTTCTTGCTTGCTTGCTCACTCTTCCAAGCTCCATGATGTGAGAGCAGAGCCCTGCCTCTCTCCCTCTCTCTGCTTCCTGCTGGCATACCTACCCTGAGCTTCAGACCCTGGCCTCACATGGCCTGAACCCAGAATCTCCAAAACACTGTGAGCAAATAAATCTTGCTTCCTCTAAGTTGTGTTGTCAGTCGTTTTGGATTACAGGAGTGATAATGTTGACTGAGACACTTTCTCTTACATCATCAATACTTTCAACTCTATTAGATCAATCCCATCTGGATATAAATAAATTGCAATCTATACTATAAAGCAAACAAATTAAAACTCCTGTGACAGTTGCCCCTCCAGCTGCTGTACCCTTTTCTATCAAAACTTTCTGAAAGTATTGTTCTCTGCTTCGAGTCCCATTTTTTTTAACACACTTTAGAGTTCATCTCTCTTAGTCTTACTCAACTAAAATTTATTCTCTTCAAGGGATCCAGTACTCTCATGTTTTTAAATCCAACAGTCATTCTGAATTCTCTCCTAAAATTTAGTATCAGTTTTAGTACACCAACTCATTTGCTTTTTCATGAAAACATCTCTACATTGCATCTTGAGCCCTTCATTCTTCCAGGTCTTCATCTACCTCACAGACCACTTCTTATTCTCTTTTCCAAGATACTCCTTTTTTTAATTTTCTCGTCTCTCAATCTCAAAGTGATTATTCACAGATCCCACTTCTTGGTATATATCCAAAAGAATTAAAATCAAGATCTGAAAGGAATATTTGTACCCCCATGTTCTTTGCAGTATCATGCATTACAGCCAAGATATGGAAGCGACCTATGTGTCCATCAACAGAAAAACAGATATAAAATGTGGTGTCTAGACACAGTAGAATATTATTCATCCAAAAAAGAACACAATCCCAACATTTGTGACAATATGGATGGATCTGGAGGACATTAATGCTAAGTGAAATAAGTCACAGAAGGACAAATATTGCATGATTTCATGTAGCTGGAATCTAAGTAGTCAAATTCATAGAAACAGGGAAAAGTGGTGGTTACCAGGGCCTAGAGGCAGAGGGAATGGGAATTGTGCCTCAGGCACAGAGTTTCAGTTATACAAAATGAAGAAGTTTTAGAGATCTGCTGCACAATATTGTGTCTAGATTTAACAATGCTGCACTGAGCACTTAAAATGTGTAGAGCAGATCTTCTGTTAATTGTTCTCACCTGAATAAAATGTTCATAAAACAAAAAACATAACAATCAACAGTAATGTATATTTAAAAGAGAATTTACAAATAAACAGCAGCACAAGAACAAGGAAGGAAAAGTCATTACCTTTACCTGTGGATAAATGATATTCTACTCTGACCCCTCTCTTTTTCTTAGCAAACTCAATGTATATTAAAAACAATAGTGTGATTTTTTTAGCTATAGTAGTAGAAATTGACATTAGTAAATCCCCTGTGTTTCTCTTTCTAAAAATGCCATCAAAGCTGTATTGCCTTGTGGGTGAAGGGGAGAATGATCATGACTTTTAGTAATTTGGATGGTTGTTCCAAGCCTTTGATAAGGAATAGGTCTAAGGCATATGGAATCAATATGGAACAGATTCTTGACTTTAGTTTTCTACTTACCTGGTATTATTACATTGGAGGACTTATATATATTATTTAAAAAATTTATGCTTAAGAATATAATTTCTAATATTGTTGTCTTCAAATCAGAGGAAGGCTGGGTGTTGATGGTTGCTGGGCTCAGGGTTAATGTGGAGTTTCAACAACTATAAAGCAGAAAGATTGGAAGAGAAAAACACGAGACTTAAGCTTCATTCCAAATGCAATAAACATTTACCAGATATCAGCTTCTAAGCTAATAATGAAGACAAGATAATTTTTAAGACAAAAGGTGAAGAGACAAAAACAAGGACCTACTTTTAAAAAGATGACAAATGAGTGAATTTGATAGGATGAGCATAAATGTAAAAGGAAACCTGAAAACTATTTTATATGCTGCAAGTATTCTTTATCAATATTTTATCTTTGTCAATTTTTGTACCCTGATTTTGAATATATCTTTGATTATCTTCTGATCATTCTAAATGTGTCCTTTATTAGAGATTTTCTGCTAAATCTCCTCATTCTGATGAAACTCTTTTTATGTACTAAGGGACTGGGGAACTGAGAGGTAGAGTCTACCTGTCTTCTACCAGAATTGTTTAGCTAGCTAATTGAAGTTCTCTTGAAGTAGTATTTATTACACAGCTACATCATTCCAAGCCTTGTGATAGACAATAAAAATGCAAAGTTAAGACATATTCTTCAGTAATATATGTGCTGCACAGGTAATATGGTTTAGAAATATTTTCAAGAAAGTATGTAAGCTGCAGAGAGAATTTTAAAGGCACAAGTTATAAACTTACAAAACAACAGCACAAGATCATGGGAGCTCAAGGAAGGCTTTTCTAGAGGAGGTAATAGCTGACTTTAGCCTTAAAGTACCTATCAGAAATATCCAGAGGAACAATTAGGAAAAGGTAGTTGGCAGATGGGAGAATATCACAGTGGCATGAAATATAAAACTCTGTCAGCTTGGTAGGAAGTCACAAACAAGTGCTAGTCAAAGAAAATAAGGACAAAGTACGATGACAGGTAATGCTGAGAAGTAAGTAATAGATCATGGAGGTCCTTCAAAGTTAAGTTAAAGTCTTGGGGATTTATTCTGAAGGTCACATTTGCATTCAAATTCCAACAATTAAGAAGCAGTGTGAAAAGTAATTTGATAATAAAGGGGGGGGGGCGAGAAAGCACCAACTAGTTGGAAGTCCATTGTCATGGTCCAAATAAAATCTGATAGGACTTGAACTTGACATTTTTGGGGAAGAAACATATTTAGATGGCTTTCACTGTGTGGCTGGCGTTGGAAGTATCATGATCTGAGATAGGAATTCCTGACAGGGAAGGGATTCAAGCGAAATTTGAAGTTCATCTAAGGAAATATCGATTGAGTTTGCCTATAGTGCATGCAAGGGATATATTCAATGGGTTGTTGGATATTGGATCTGTCAGTGAGGACATTAGAATTGGGAGAGGCAACTCACCAATATGTCAAATACATGAACCTGGGATAAATTAAGAAGCTTGATCAAGGGCCAAGGTACAGTAAGAAACATATATTATTATGGGAAGTGGGAGGGCTTAAATGAAGCTAAAGAGACACCTGGAGCAAAGTTTTTAAAAATGAAAAGAATGGACTATTTTAATATATCATGCATTAAAAGAAAATTGGAGCTGTAGTAAGACAAACAGATCATGATAATGAGATTATTTTCTGTGAAAAGATAGTTTAGTACTCACAACTAACAAGGCGAAGGGGATTCCAACTGTAGAGCTGCACAGGAAAGTTCCTGGGTTGGTTGTTAGTACAGGGATAGGAAAAAACTGGGCAAACCCTTTATTTGGTTTCTGAGGGGAGAATTGGGCCAGCCCAGGTAAGCAGGTTTATGATTGGCTATTTTGAGTAATATCATTGGGCTGGGTTGTCTGTACATGTCTGAAAATTGGACCTGGGGAAATGAAGGTTAATGGATAGTGGTCCAGATGGGTAAGGTAGGAGGCAGGAGGCCGAGGCGAGGGCATTCAGGTGTGCTACCGGGTTGTCCAGAACTAGGGTGTCTACCATGTGCACACAGGGCAGATGTTAAGGACTGCATTTACAGAAGCTAGAAACATGGTTAATTAAAGAACCCGAGGCATGAAGGAGAATGGGACTAGTATCAGGAGAGGACTTTTAATGTTCAGGAAGATTCACAAATCAAAGAAGCAGACTAATAGCAAACAACTTAGTTGAAGGTCTACTATGCACCAGGCTTGAGCTGGGTGCTAAAGTAGAAAGAACTTCCACAAATAATAGTGAATATAGTGTCACACACAAGAAACACATAGGATATTCTGCCTACTTCATACATTTCTTTCTGAATTCTAGAAACAAGAAAAAGTTAGAATTCTGTCCCCCCCTCTCTAAACACAAATATCCTTAGCAAACTTCTTGGCCTAGAAAGGGACACGTTAATTAGAAACATGATGAAGTTGTTAACAAAGGATGATGCATAAAGAAATGTTTCAGGGAGCTTCAACAAGAAAAATTGATTGCCCTCGGATAAGTTTGTTTATTCAGGTATTTAAATGATGTTCATCATTGTAGCTTCTGGGGAGTTTCACATCTCAGAAAAAGCATCATTACCGAAAAAGGTAATTTCAAGAACAGAAAGCAAAATAATTGGACCAGATTTTTTTTTTTTTTTTGCCTGAAGGACTAAATGACCCTCCAAACAACATAAATTTTGGGTAGTCACAAAGAGGTATAAATGAGTAAGGTAAAAATAATACAAAATGGAGAAAATCTGGATGTATTTATGGTCTTAACTGTTTATCAATGTATAGTCCTGACAGTTTCCAGGTATTGTTTTTGAATACTTCCAAGAAGTTTGGGCTGATGGGCTGTACTGATTAAGAAAGGACCTTGTCCGAGTTTAGTAGAACTTTGTTATTCACCTGATGTATATGCCTCCTCTTTGCATTACTGTGAAATGCTTTTTTTCTTTTGCGGTACCAGGGATGGAACCCAGGGGCATTCTACCTCCGAGCTACACCCCCAGCCCTATTTTTTATCCTTTATTTTGAAACCGGGTCTCACAAAGTTGCGGAGGGCCTCACTAAGTAGCTGATGCTTGCCACGAACCGGGATCCTCCGGTCTCTGCCTCCCAAGTACTGGGATTACAAGCGTGTGCCACCATGCCCAGCTCTGTGAAATGCTTTTAAATAAAGTTTCTTTGCTTTTGAATCCATCTTTCAAGACACTGTCGAATCAATCTGCCAAGGAATACACCCTAAAGTCCTAAATCCACACTTATTTCCTTTTGACTGACTATTATTAATTTTTTCACATTTTAGGATTTCTAAATAGGTTCTCTTGGCTAAATTACCCTTACTTGGCTTTTTTACCCTTAAATAAAAGCACATGCTTAAAATGCAATTTTCATGATATTTCTGCAGCAATTCTGAACCTTACTAAACTCTTCTTACACTTACTTGCACCATACCACTTTTTAAAACATTATCCCCAGCTGGGTGTGGTGGTGCAAGTTCAGTAATCCCAGTACTTGGGAGACTGAGACAGAAGGATCGCAGGTTTGAAGCCAGCCGCAGTAAATTAATGAGGCTCTCAGCAACTTAATGAGACCCTGTTTCCAAAAAAAACCAAAAAAACAAAAAAAAACCAAAATTGGTGTGGGAGTGTAGCTCGGAAGTAGAATGGTCCAGGTTCAGTATTCACAGCAACACACACACACACACACTTTCATTATGTCTTTTGTTATTATTGATTCATTGTAATTATACATCTTGATGAAGTTCAGGGTGGTAGAGGCATACATGCACACAGCACTGGCTGAGCCCTCCCCCAGCTCCCACCCCACTCCCTCTCCCTCCCCACCTTCCCATGCTCAACACATTTTATGTATATAATTTCCATTGAGGTGTTTCCCTCTTCAAGCCTTCCTCCCCCCTCCCATCTCCCTCAGTTAGGTCCCCTCCTTCACGCCACTAAGGTTTCTTCTCCTTTGTCTGGAGTCCCTCCTGTGTCCCAATTTCTCCCTAGCTTCCTCATATGAGGGAGAATATCCAACCTTTCACTTTTTTGTGACTGACTAATCTCACATTATGTCTTTAGAGAAACACTTTATTTTTAAAAAAATCACCTGGCAGGGCATTATACGTACTACCTGTATATACCTGTAATCCCAGTACTGGGAGGCTGAGACAGGAGGATCTCGGGTTCAAGGCCAGACTCAAAAATTTAGTGAGACCCTCAGCAAATGAGCAAAACCCTGTTTCAAAGTAAAAAATAAAAAGGGGTGGGGGTAGCTCAAAAGTAGAATGCCCCTGGGTTCAATCTTAAGTAACCCCCCATCACCGAAACCCCCAAGGCCAGAAATCACATCTTTTAAATTTTTAAAAAATATAAAGACGGGTGTGGTGGTGCATGCTTGTAATCCCAGTACTTGGGAGGCAGAGACCGGAGGATCCGGGTTCGCGGCCAGTCTCAGCTACTTAGTGAGGCCCCCCGCAACTTCATGAGACCCAGTTTCAAAATAAAGTATAAAAAATAGGGCCGGGGGTATAGCTCAGAGGTAGAATGCCCCTGGGTTCAATACCCAGTACCGCAAAAAAAAAAAATATAAAAACACACAAAATGTGACAATATCATAGATTCTCAAATATTTGCTGAATGATGAACTTATGTAAGCCTTACATATAAATTATCTTTCATTTTTCACAAATAAATGTGTAAGTTTCCTAACAAATCTTGTAAACTATACTCAACTGATCTCCATCCTAAGTCTATAATGCAGACTTTAAATGAAGTGAGATATAAAAATGGTAAAGTTTTATATTCAGTTACATTCATGTTTATATTTCCCTCCCTATTTTTTACTTATAGCTGCTGCATAAGCATTAGGATATCTGATAATCTTGTGTCTAACCATAAATTAACTGAAGAAGTAATGATTGCCCAGTTTTGACAATTAGGATACCCATTCAAAGTCCCTGGAAGATCAAAGTGACTCAAAGTAGAAAAGTCATCAAGGTGACTTCCAAGAAGCAATAATAGAGTTGTGTATCAGAAAACATCAAAACAAAACAACAACAATAACAAAAAGGTGTCAAGATGGCCTCAAGCATCTGAGGTCCTTTCATTTGCAGCTCATTCTCTAATATTAAAAATTAAGAGCTTGGTGTAGTGTCACACACCTGTAGTCCCAGTACTTAGGAGGCTGACACAGGAGGATCACAGGTTTGAGAACAGCCTCACCAACTTAATGAGACCCTGAGCAGCTTAGTGAAATCTTGTTTCAAAATAAAAAATTAAACAGGGCTGGGAGTGTGTCTTGGAGGTAGAATGCCCCTGGATTCAATCCCCAGTACCACATACCCACAAATAAATAAATAAAATAAAATATTAGGGTCACACACAAAAGTATTTTCTTTCCCAATAAGTTTTTACTTTTTACTTTCATCTGAAAAATATAAAAAGTCCAAGAGGAAGCTATACTATGCTCACATTAACTCAGCCTTTAAAAGAAATTTTTTTTTATGCAGTTGATTCAAACCATTGTGTGCCAATGAAGCAAGGCGCTTCCCTTTCCATGAGGTGTGATGTCAGGCACGTTTCTTGATGTGCACGTTGGGACTTTCCTCCCTCATTTTTCAGTCTCTGCTTGGAGCCATATAATGCCTGCTATTTTTCATAATGTGGATTTGTAGATTAATAAGTTTAAAATGGTTTATTGTCTTGTCTAAGCGACTTGATCAATTGTACAATTTGTTTCCTGCCAGCATGATGGAATTAGATCTCATTCATTACCACATAGTTAAAGTAGTCAATACACAGGTGTGTTAGAATTGATGTTTAACAAACACGAAGGATACCAACTCATCATTAAAATAGTGGGACTTAGACTATATTACACAAACCTGATGAACAAAGAGGTTAAAATAGATTTCTCTTTCCTAGTTAAAAAGTATGAATTCTGAAAAATATCGAGGACAGAATTTTCTCAGCTGTGTTATGAGAAATACTAGTATGTCTGGATCCTTGGTAGAAGAATAAAAGAAGAAAATAAATGGAATCACACAGTATACCAGTCATCAATATGCTCTAACCTGTAATATAGTATTGGCCCATCCAAACAATTTGTATATAAGAAGGTATGTGGTCAAATGGTTAATGGAAAAACATACTGAAAATCATAATAATAGAGTATATTGCAAATGTGTTTCACTGTAAGAACTTGCTTCAGTTATAAATTCATTCAAACCACAATTCTTAACATTTTCCACTACTTTTCTTTTTCTGGTTACAAAAGTTGTTGCTACTGTAGAACTGCCAGTTCTTATTTACTAAGTGTCAAATAGAGTGCTCTTTTGGTGGTGGAGTGATGAATACTGCATTTCTTCATTTTGTTCTTCTGTATTTTCCAACTTTTGCCATATTTGCTCTACATCTATGTTAACAACAACAACAACAAAATTGTAGATAAAGCTAAAGTCACCTGTGTTCCACATCCCAAATCCGATCTTCTATACTTTTGCTGCAGATGTACTGATCAGCACAACTCATGTAACTTTCCACTGTGTCTCTTGACTGTGTATATATGAGCTCATAAGAGCATACCATGTACTGTCACTTTATGTTTCTGTTAAATATTGGGTAACAGCCCAGCAACTTAGCAAGACTCTCCACAACCCAGCAAGACCTTGTTTCAAATAAAAAAATAAAAAAGGGATGAGGGTATAGCCCAGAAGTAGAACCCCCCTGGGATCAATTCCCAGTACTAAATAAATAAATAAATTTATTAAGCAAAATACAATTCCTTTATTTAAATCATTGTCTTTCTCTCTTTTATTTTAGTGTATGCTAACGTAGTTAATTCTTCTTATATATAGTATTTTGCCATAGAGTTGATATCATATTTTATTTATCTGTTAGCCTGTCGAAGGACATATAAAATTGTTTCTTTCTTATTATTTCCCATTATGAAAGGAGCTAAAATAGAAATCTTATACATATATGTTTTTATGTACCTGTGCACCAATGATTTTGAAGTTCATATTTACAATAGAATGGCTGATTTTAAAAAATTCTATCAAATTATTTTACCATTTTATACACCCTGAAATATTAATTGGAATTTTCTTTCCCTAAGATCCTTTCCAATGTGTGATTTTATCACATTTTAAGATACTTTATTCAATATAAATGAGTAATATTATCTTCATTATAAGCTAGCACTTCTCAAATTGGTACAAGTTTTATGCATATTTTAATTTTTTGGACTCAAGTTCTTCAGTGAATTGAATATTATTAAATAATTTATTTTCTTTTTTCTACTGGGGTGCATGTCTTTTATTGAATTCAGGAATGCTAACGGATAATAATAATTTGTATTTTACAAAGTGTGTGTGTTATCTTCTAGTCATCTCAAGCATACCTTTTAACCTCAGTTATAGAAACTTTAGAGAAGCCATTCATATTTTTATATAATCAAATTCATCAATTTTTATTTTATATTTTTCTTAAAGTTCCAATGTAATGGATTTCAGAAATCCTTCACTGTCATATGGGATATGTTCTTCACTTTCTTGTAATATTTTGAAGCTTTATTTTCCTTGTTATTTCCTCCATCTGAAAATATTTTATGTTAGCATGAAATCAGGACCAAATTATTTCTTTATGGAAACACGATTATCTACTTAATTTTAACACCCCTCTGCCAAGGCCCCACATTTGCTGTGGGCATTGCTTGTGTTCTATTCTGCTCCACTGATATCCTAGTTTTCTCTGATCCTGAACAGCACTTATAATAAGTCATACTAGCTGTCAAAATGCAACCTTTTGTCATTCTTTTTTATTATTACCCAGAATTGTCTTGACTATTTTTATCTCGTTCTCATGAAATTCAAGATCATTTTGTCCAAGATCCACAAGACTTTCTTTTGGTATTTACCCTGGAATTGCATTGGACTGATAAATAAATTTGGAAAGAATTGACTTTTTTATGTCATTCAGTCTTCCACTTAAGGATTTATTATTTTAGCTGGCTGTGGTGGCACATGCCTGTAATCCCAGTACTTGGGAGGTAGAGACAGGAGGATAGAAGGTTCAAGGCCAACCTCAGCAACTTAGTGAGATGCTTTCAGGACTTTTTACATGTATTTCCAAACTTTATACTTCTTTTATTTCACAAAGAACTCACACACATCTGCAGATCAGTTCCCTCACAGATTTTACTGAGCTATGTTAGTTATAATGGTTTACAGATTAAGTTTTCCTGTATACAATCAGAGTCTGCAAATACCTAATGGGTTTCTCTTTTGTTTTACCTCATATTTCTGTTTTTAAACTATACTCAATTAGCCAGTCACTATAGTTTCTAGTTCATTGTGGAATAATTGGCATTTTTTCTTTAAATTTTTTATGAACATGTAATATTTTGTACATATTAATGGAGTGCACTGCAATATATTTGGACACATTCAAACAGCATGTATTGATCAAAGCAGGTTAGTTAGTATATACCCTCTTATCATTTCTTCCAGTGCTCCCATCTTCTATACCTTCATAAGATATATAATAACTTATTTTGAATTCTGGTCACCCAACTGTGTTGCAGAACACTAGAGCTTAATACTTCCATCGAACTGCTCTGGTACACTTATCTAACCTCCCTTTCTCCTTCCCCACACTCTTCCTAGCCTCTAGTAATCACTATTCTGCATTCAGGTGGGCATTTTTAGCTTCCACACATGAGGGAGAATGTGCTTCTATATACGAAGGAAGCAGTGAAGAGACAACTTACACACACACAAACATTTACAAACTACTCATTTGACAAAGGACAGATATCTAGAATATATAAGGAGTTCAAAAACCTTAACAAAAGTAATCCAATTAATAAATGAGCAAATGACCTAAATAGACATTTGAATAATTAGGATTTAGAGCTTATCTTTATTTTTGTTGTCTTTCTCTAGAAGTTTGAAGTGTGAGACATCTACATGGTGGTTAAAGCAAGTTTTGGGACCTAACTTTCATCAGGATATGGGAATTCCATTCTATTTGTAGTTTAATAGTAATTTAAGAGATGAATTAATTATTCATCCTATCAAACATTTTTATGCAACTATTCTTTTAATATTTTTATTGGTGCATTGTAATCTCACATGATTATGTAGTTCAAAGTGACAGTGGCATACATACACACAGTACTTGGTGAGCTTCCCCCAGGCTCTATCCCCACTCCCTCCCTTTCCCCATCCATGATATTGAGATTGGCATTAGTAATTTCACAAATGTACATAACTTCAGCGGCAGTGTTTCCTTCATTGATTCTCCCTTCCCCTCAACACCACCCTCCCTTAGATCTCTTCTATCCCTCCACTGGGATTTCTCCTCCGTTATCTAAAGTCCCTCTTGTATTGAAATACTCTGGTTACAATAAAACTACTAATACATTAACTTCATAAAATATATTTAAATTCAATTTTAGATTTATTATTCCAGCTTATGTACTCAAATGTGACATTACTCTATGTTTTCTTTTTGTACTCCAATTTCCACATTTGTTGTGAAATAAATAAAAACCATAGAAAACAATTTTCATGGCCTGCTTTGTGTTTCTTTTACCTAGAACTACGTTTTCTAATATTAACATCTTCTTGTCCTTTAAACATTAATAAACCTACAAACTGTCTGGCCTAGATATGTTTTGAAGAGTAATTTCATATTGGTATATTGATGATTTTCTGGTAAGTCAGTGTTTTAAAAGAATCTCTTTACTAAGTTTCCTCTTTTCTAAACTGTACTGTATCTGCAATCATGATCCATATTTTTTAAATTTTTTTGTTTCAGTATATCTAAATTATATTTATTGCAGTTAACCATCACTAATTAACCTTCCTAAACTAACATATTATTTAAGTCTTCTTATAAAATACATGAGTTATAACATGAATTACTACAATTGCACTTGAAAATGGAACTTCCTTTTTCTTAAATCACATTACTGCCTTCAATAGATTCCTCCCTAAACAATGTATTTTCTGGAAAGCTTTATCATATTTTACTTGAAATGTCAATGTAAATAACAATAAGAGAGATTTCCCCAAAGAATAATAATATTTATTTGGGAATATTAGACAATTTCAATGGAATACGCATGACATAGAAAAGTATGAGTGTATTCAGGAAAGTCCAGGCAAGAGAAAGATTTTAAAGGCAAATATGCAAAAACTTACATCAGGGACTTAGACACAGAGCTTACTGGTCTTGGAGACCCAAGGTAGGAGCTGATTTTTGCTCATCTGTGCAGATGCCATTGCTGGACAAGTGTTCTGTCAGAGAATCTTCATACATTGATGGGGGATGTACACAGCATGGGATGTATGGAGAATGAGAAGAAATCTATTTTAAATCTTTAGAAAATCCTTGAGAAAGTAATTCTCTTAGGCAGGCAGAAGTCCTTCATGGCTAACTGGTTATCATTTTGTGTGAGTCTGACAAGAGAGATTTCATCAATGGGATCATCAACTTTCACAGAAAAAAAAGGTCAGATACAATGATCTATTCCTCTGACTTTATTCCTATGAATAAAATGTTAGCAAGATTTACGAAGATCCGTTTTCATTTGAATTAAAGCTATGTTAACACTGGCTCATTTCAGAACTCTCCTTGACCACAATATTTGCTCAAAATTTTGTCTCTCAGTTTGCTCTTGAATAAGCAGTCTTCCCACAACAAAATTGCCAAATGGAATTCATCCTTTTGTATTCTATGACCTTTGTTATGCAGTCTATTTTTTTGACCCATCATTAATCAAATATTGATATAAATTGATTAGTTAAAAGCAATGCACATTTTATGGATTTTGTTATACATGATGTTTTTATCTCCAAAATAATATAAAAATTGTATTTTTACCATCACAAAATAAATTCTGGTTGTAATTATTATATTTCCTTATAAATGATCCCATTTATTTCCAAAGAATCCAAATATACGTAAATTTTGTACTGGCCTTCTACTTCCAGTTGACTTGCCCTCTGGAATGTTAGTTGTCACATGCGATTCTGTCTACATCATACAGGGGCTTTTCTGCCTTTCAAATGCTACATAACAAAGAATTTTTAAAGAAGCAAAATATGCTGAGAAAATGCATTCAGGAAAATGTCATGTAACTATTCTAACTGACTCATCTAAAGAATGTTTTTGTTTATTGTCATTTTTGAATATGACTAGGAAGCTGATCCCAGAGGTTTTTGATAATTTACCTAGGATAATACATATAGAAAGTTTATACTGATCTTGACCTATAACAAAATATTTGAAAATTTCTATTTTATTAATTCAAAGGGCTTCAATTTTAATTTTCTTTTTAATTATAAAATAATTCAGACATGAAGAATAAAATAATCACAATTTCATACATCAGCTAAGATGAATCTTAAAATATAATTTTGAATGATTATAAAAGATAAAAGTAACACATTATTCATACCAATTACATAAATGTAAAAACCATGCAAAATGCATATATTAATAGATATATACATACATGTGTGATAAAACAGTAAAACAATAATGAAAATAAAGAAAAAAATTTAAGGCAGTAGCAATCTTCAGGGCAAAAATAACTCTATTTATTTATTTATTTATTTTGTCTATGGTACTAGGGATTGAACCCAGGGACATTCTACTTTTGAGCTACACCCCCTATTTTATTATATTTTTTGCAGTACTGGGGATGGAACCCAGGGGCATTCTACCTCCGAGCTACACCACCAGCCTTATTTTTATTCTTTATTTTGAAACAGGGTCTCACTAAGTTGAGGAGGGCCTCACTAAGTAGCTGAGGCTGGTCGCGAACCCGGATCTCAGCCTCCCAAGTACTGGGATTACAAGCGTATGCCACCACACCCAGCTTATTTTTTATTTTGAAACAGGGTCTCACTAAGTTGCAGAGGGCCTTGTGTTGCTGAGCTGGCTTTGAATCTGCTATCCTTCTATCTCAGCCTCCCAAGTTCTAGGATTACAAGCATGCACCACCACACCCGGCTAGTAACACAATTTAGAGAGAAGCATACACTGGCTTATTTTGTTTCTTAAGATGAGTTATGAGACATTCAATTTGTTTTTATATTTTAAAAAAGATTTATTGTGCTTTTTTATATTGTTTTTCAGATATCAGTGTACTTTTTCATGTTCTTTAATTTTGTTTTAAAAATTTAATAATAAAAAATGTAAATGTCTACAACAATAAATATTCATGTTTAGCTTCCCAGTTGAATTCTACCAACTAAATCCCCATTTAATTTCACCTTTTCTTCCTGGTTACTATGTGAATGAAGAGGAGTAGTAAAACCCCTATATATGACATGTGATTTCTCTAGAAACTAAATGATATGATTAATCTTTATTCCTCTTGTCTTGATTTTGGAATTGAAAGACATAATTACTTGTTGTTTGTTAACAGAAGAGATCTCCGATAACTCAGGCAAAAGTAGCTCCTAAGGTTTTAATGGTTTGTGCTGGACTGGGTATTTTAACCAAGTTGATCATATATTCTTTGGTAGTCATTAGATTAACCAGGGCTTCAAATTCAGTTTTAGTTCAATATTCTAATTGAATTATCAACTTTATATCATCAGTATATTTTTTAAAAATCATACTTTTAAATTAAACCAAATTCTCTCTTTACTTCAAGTTGTGCCAATAAAGAGAATTTATACATCCCCATGGGAGCATAATGTTTATTGGAATCAGTCCATCAGGAATGCAAGATTTTTAAAATTTTCTCCAGAAAGAGAAATTTACAAGAAAGTATCAGCCAAATCTATTACAAAATATGAATCTTCCATAAATCATTGCACAACTTGAGGTGCTAATACCGTATTTAACACACATAATACAACTTGGCTATTTATTAATCCTCCATCCATCTCCAGGATTCATTAGCTCTTCTCACAGTTTATACTGTGATTTTAACAAAGAATATATGGGACTAATACTTCTGTGTCTAGCATATTCTTAATTAAGCCTAAAATTTGTTGATGCTTCTTATTTATTTCACATTGCATTAAATTAATTATAATTAATTTTCAAATCTAAAAGTTCCAATCTTACATGTTCATTTAAAATAAAAGGAAGAGTATATTTATTCCTATGATTTTCTTTTTATCAATGATTCACATAAAGGGAGTCCTTCACTCTTTCATATTATCTCAGTAATACATACTGGTAGGCTGAAACAATAACCATTCATAACTTTTCTTAACAAATTTTTATCTTGAGACATACTTCACATGCATGCCTTCTACAGTTATGTAACCACATCTCTCTAATTTAGTTACCTAGCGTTTTAGCTTTTCATCAGTACATTGAGATTATGACAATACATTGTGCACAGTATCCAGCAAATCTGATGAAAGTGTGCTTGCTACTGCAGGCCATTTACCTACACCACATACACAGCCTGGATTTCCCTTTTGGAGTCTTCATAAGAAACCAAGGCCATCCTATCTCTCCCCATAATAATCCTTCTTTATCTCACAACTGTGTGTGTGTGTGCACACCCGACTGTGTGTGGTACTGGGGATTGAACCCAGGGACATTTTACCTCTGAGCAACACCCTCAGCCCTATTTTATTTTTTATTTCGAAACAGGGTCTCACTAAGTTTTCTGAGGGCCTCATTAAGTTTCTGAGGCTGTCCTCAAACCTGCAATCCTCCTATCTCAGCCTCCCAAGGATTACAGGTGTATACCACTACACCCAGTTTATCTTACTACATTGTAATCAACACTGTTTCTTCAGAGACTATGGATTTCTCTTTGGGTAATTATCATTATATTAGTCAGAGTTCTCACTTCTATAATCTAAATACCTGACCATGTAACTTAGATGAAGGTAGATCTATTTGCTCACGGTTTTTCTTGGAGGTTTTGGGGTTCTGTCCATGTGAGTTGAGGGACCGCAGATCTCAGAGCATGGTGGCGGGAAGTAAAGAGAGGGGGAGCAGAAGGCTTTGCTCTCACATCATGGAGGCCAGAAGCAAGAGAGAGCAAGCAAGCAAGGGGAGTCAAAGACACGGGCACAATCCCTAAAGCTGTACCCCCAGGGACCCACCTTCTCCAGCCACTCCCTAAATGGCCCAGGTTTCCACCCAGATATCCAATGATGAGATTGTAACTCTCCTGACTTAACTATAACAACCCTGAATATTAGTAAATGAGCACTTTAGGGGACATTTTATATCTAACTATAACAATCATATTTTAATATTCATGAAACCTAAAATAATCTGAAATAATCTGATATGGTCCTTATATAGCTTGAGTGTTTGATGCAGTAACCAGTGCATATGCTCACAGGGACCCATGAAAATATGAGGAGCTAAGCTGGGCGTGGTGGCGCACGCTTGTAATCCCAGTACTTGGGAGGCTGAGACAGGAGGATCGCAGGTACGTGGCCAGCCTCAGCTACTTAGTGAGGCCCTGTTTCAAAAATAAAGAATAAAAAGTCAGGCTAGGGGTGTAGCTCGGTGGTAGAATGCTCCTGGGTTCGATCCCCAGTACCGCAAAAAAAAAAAAAAAAAAAAAAAAAAATATATATATATATATATATATATATATTCATCTAGATCCTTATTTTTCAGGCCATTTTAAATTATCTGAGTATTTCCAATCAGTTTAATTATCTTGAAGTTTTCTTGATCCCTTTTAATTGTTATTGTTTCTTTTTTTTCCCTAAAGAACCCAATCATTTTCTCTTCCTTTGGAGTCATTTGTAGGAGCTGAGGCATGTTCCCACAGCCTCCCTCTCCTCTCTGAGCTCACAGCATTGGCTGCTGCAATCAAGAGGAGGATCATTGAAAGGACTTGCAAGAATCCACAGAGTACTCATATAAGGTATTTTTCAGAAAGGTAACAGTGTAGCAAGAGAATAGGAAATGCTGGTAGAGATAGAGGGCCTGCAACTGGTAGTGCAGCTCCAGGGTCCTTTTGTACACAGAACGCTTCATCTTCTGCTTTCTAACCTACCTGTTATATACAAAGATCCCAGGGTCTCAGAGAAGCAAAGGCACAGCTGTACTCATGAGGTCTTCTGCACCCCGCTGCTCATGAAATCAGGTTGAATTACTACCGAACGAGCCAGGTGCAAACAATCAGTCTACATCTGCAGCAAATAATATAGACAAGCTAGTATAGAGAGACTCCAGGGAAAATTGGGAATTTCATACAACACATTTTATGTTTTTTTATTTTTAATATACTTTTATTGGTGCTGCATTGTAGTCTCACATCCTAATGTAGTTCAGAGTGATAGGGATATATATGCACACAGCACTTGAACTTCCCCATGGCTCCCTCTCCATTCCTCCCCCTTCGCAGTACAGGATGTTGAGATTGGCATTGGTATTCTGACATACTACATAATGTCAATGGAAATGTTTCCACCCCCCCACACACACAGGTGTCCTTCTCTAGAGCACCTCCATCACTCCACTGGGGTTTCTCCTCCATTATCTGAAGTCCTTCTTGTATCCTGATTACTCACAAGCTTCCACATGTGAGAGAAAACATGATTCTTCGCTCTCTGTGGCTAATCTTAACATAATGTTCTCCAGGTCCATCCATTTTCTTGCAAATGACATAATTTTGTTCTTCTTTATTGCTGAGTAGAATTCCATTGTGTGTATATCCCATAATTTTGTAATCCATCCATCTGTTGATGGACACCTAGATTGGTTCAATGATTTGGCTGTTGTATACAACACACTTCATATCACTAGCTAAATACATCCCATGCTTGCCTTGGCCAAGGGTTAGTAGCAAATTAATAAGTCCCTGGAAATAAATGTAGTTTGCCAGAGACCAGTTATAAGTTAACATACCTTTATGCACGTGATTTACAATATCAGTTATCTTTTTATTATTTCGTATTTATACAAAATATTTATTCTATAATGTATTTATTCTACAGTAATTATAATTACTGTAGAATAATGGAATATGAGCTATATGATTGATTTTTAAACAATTTCAGACTTGCTTTAAGACCCAAAGATTGTTTTACTTTCTAGTAAGCATTTTCTGTATGCTTGAGAAGGATATGGATCCTATAATTGCTAGATTTGGGTAATATGCAGAAATAATTTTTAAATCAATTCATCAATTAAAATCAACAAGACTTTTGGAGCCTTATTATTTTGTCCACCTCACATATAAGTTAGTAAAATAGGCTTGTTGTAGGGATTTTTATCACATTGTATTATCTACTATATGTGTGATTCTGTCATATATTTGGAGATAGATTATTATATTCACTCAGGTTTTAGCATTTTATACCATAAGGTTAAGCATAAATATTTTTCACTCGACATCATTATTTTCCCCTAACGCCTATTTTACCTAATATTACTATCAGTTCATTATTCTCATTTATTTTTCTTTTAATTTTTACATTTCTGTGCTATTATACATAAATTTCTTTAGTAAAATAATATAGTTATAGTTTTAAAACATTAATATTGGAATATCTGGTTTTTATTGGTGACTTGAATTATTTAATATTTATTATGTTTTCTTTTTATTAACTAATTACTCCAATATTATTTTTGCTTTCTGTTTATTCTGAATATTTTTCTCTGCTTCCTTTAACTTTTTTTACTGAAAATTTTATTGAAAGTGTTTTATCCCTATTGTTTTAGAAGTCGTAAACCTAGTGTTTATTTTTGAAATTGCAAACTAACAAAAAGAATTAGTCAAAATTTCTATCTTTCTCAGATTACTTTAAATCTGACACCATCCTCCCTATTTTAAATGTTGACAGGGAAAGATACCTCCCAAAAGGAATGCATGTGCCATTAGCTGAAGGAACTCAGCTCTTCATGGTTATATAATCCAACTCTATTCCCATTTAATTTTCAATGAATACTTTATGAGACCTCATCTGTGTAAACCTGAATATAAAACGGTCACATTATTGCCTGACTGTTCCTTGTTACACAGCTAACTTTTGAAGACAATTCACTCTGCCTTTATCTGCGGAATGCTTAAACCTACACACGCCTCATATCACTGTACTCGTGCATATTTCACACAAGAATGCACCTTTCTTTTCTTCCCCATCAGATCCTTTATATAGTTTCTGAGATAATGCAATAACTTCCAATGCAATAGAAGCTCTTTGCACATATTTCACACTTTCAGACATTGCCGTCTATAATAGGTAAAAATGCATAAAAATAGGAACAAATTCTCAGTGTCAGGACCCCAGTGTTACCTCTAGGTTGCAGCCATATTGCTTTCATTTTACTAATCTGTTTATTTCCTGTGACCTACTGAATTATGATCCATAGAGTGATGTGATTGCTACAGTTTTGAACACTCAAATGCATCCAACATGAGGCATTTGCAGGGAAAATGAAAATGAAAACTTATAAGCAGGAACCTATATTTTAATAATCAAAATGTAAATGGATTATAACTGAAAGTGTGTTTTCATTCACTTACAAACATGCTATGCTAAGAGCTATAAAGGAATGATTAAAACCCCAGTTTTGAAACCAATGTTTTGAAATGATCATTTTTATCAATAACCTATTTAGAATCATTTTTATTTCATACATTTCATACATATCAGTTCTATTTTGCTTTATTTGAGTTAATATTTTTCACATGGAAACATTTGTTTTTCAAAAAAAGTCAGAATTGAATTTTTATCTTAAAAGTAACTTAAAGGCCAAATCATTTTTAGCAAATGCATCAATTTATTACTAAAATTTATTTTGGGATGTATTCCACTTAATTTGCCTTTGAGGATCACTTAGTTTTTACTCAATAGCTCGAAAATCTGAAATTTGGCCAACACTTTCTTTAAGTGGAACTTTTAAATCAGAATTTTTATGTTTTCAATATTTGTGGAGTTTTACATTCTATTGTTGTAGTAGAGCTTTAATGTTCTAGTTTTTGTTCATTGTACTGCCTCTGCATCTCATTTTCATATTAATTTCTCATAAGTATAAGAATTGTATTATTGAAGAATCCCACAAATAAAACTGTCTTGTATTAGTATGAACATTTAAAATGCAACCTTACTAAGATGAGGGTAGATTTATTTTGCTATTCCTAATTGGGAATTTACAAACTACTTATGCCACTAGGATTTAAAGTCTGATGAATCATAAATGATGTGTTCTACTTAAGAATATGACTGATTTTTCAACCAATTATGACCAATTATGACTAAAAGCAAGCTAAAGCATTTAAAATTGTATTATCATGTGCAGCATTAAATGCATATGGTAAAATCAATGTAATATAAATTATGCTTATGCCTTCAATAATTTTGCAATTTTGTTAGGAAGATATAACCTAAATCCATGAAAAGTTAAACAATAGAAAGATACAAAAAGAAATGTTAGTTGATGACAGTTAATATTTGATTAGTCAACAAGGCAATGATATAGATAAAAACTTATATTAGTTCAAAGGAAGGAAAAACTTTTTCTTTAAAAGATGATTATGCCCTGAAACTACAAGTTATTTGCATGTCTAGATAGTTTGAAAATAATGAAAAGCAATTTACTTCAGCTAAAATGTTAGCCTTTGCCTCATAATTGTAATGAAACAACTTGGTTTGAGAAATAAAACTCATCAATAATTGATATTTAAATATGCTAGTTTTTCAACTTTGTAACAGAATTACTTTTGATTCACTAATGCTACCGAAAAGTCATTTATTTTAATATGCACTTAGGTGACAGTATTTGAATTGTAAATACCTTCACTCATTTTTTTCTTTCCTATTTTAGCTTTTTTGTAAATCAATTTACTGAAAAGATAAAGAAAACTTTCTTCTGCTCTTAGATGTTGTTACCACATAGCCGAGTGAGAGGAAGCACATGGTAGAACCATTTTACATAAATACTTTAAAATACTTTAACATTGGTATTTCCCAAAATAGGGAAGGAATTAAATCCTTGCATAGTTTTATATGTGAAAACATATTTAAACAAGATATCTGGGGGGAGGTACTGTAACAGGGTCTCACTAAGTTGCTGAGGGCCTCACTAAGTTGTGGAGGCTGGCCATGAACCTGTGATCCTTCTGTATCAGCCTTCCAAGTACTGGGATTATAAATATGCACCACCATGCCCAGCTAAAATGATGTTTTTATGTATTTGAACGTTAGTGGAATTTTGATAAAAATTGAAATAATCTGAACAATTCATCTTGCACTACAACACACAGACTATAGCCTTTGCTTTGTGTTAAAGAAAAACATATAATAGAGAGGGGTGTATGTGGAAGCCAAGGTCTACAGAGGCTGAGTAACAACTTTACCAGTTATGGAGTTAGTAGATTAAAAGTTCAAGTTTGCATGACTTCCACTTGTATACTCTCTCCAATTAACCATTGTGGCATGTTGGGTCCTCTTGGGAGCAAGTTTTCAGATAGAGTTTATTAACAGGATTTTTATTAAAGTGTGTCTTTGGATCAACATTTATGAAAGAAATGAGACGGTAAGCAGAACTACTCATATCATGTCTGGGAAGCGAAAGAGAGGAAGGAACTGGGTCCCACAATGCCATTCAAGGGGACACATCCAATGGCCAAAAGATCTCCCACTAGGCCCTCCCCATTAAAGGCTCCACCATCTCCAAATAGCACTACCATGGAAACCAAGCCTTCATCACATGGACTTCTGGGAGACACTGAAGTTACAAACTATACAAACTGTAGTAGTCATGCTCTAACTTAACCCTAGTTAATATTAAATTTAACTGTGGGGAGGTTAGGTTGTCTTGTGGTGGTGGTGTTGACAGCAGTCAAGGATAAGGTATAATTTATTAACTTGCTAGATCTTAAAGAGGAGGACATGGGTGGGTACTACCACAGAGTCAGAGAGATCAGAGAAATTTGGAAATTCTAGATGACCCCATTGAATGTGTCACACTCCATTATTTTTCAACCTGGGTCAGGGCTTTAGTATTGCAGACCTGAGGTGGTTGGGTATTTAACATTGTGATTGCTCTTCCTGTTGACAGTTATGTTGTCAAGGAGGTCTAGATTTCACACTTGCTTTTCAAAAGCCTACTGGCCACTGTTAGCTCTTTGTTATCTTTTTCTACCCAGAATGGCAGCAGAGTTTAGTGTTATCCCTACTATTCTAATCGCATTGTATTACTATTTTTCTCATGCTTTTAAAATCTGTGGTACTGAATGCCCTATTGTAATCTCCCAACAGGACATAATGCTGATTTAGCTCTAGTGAAAGTTTTAACAATTTCATCATAATTCTCACCATGAGGATGGTGCGTTCATCAAATGCTGACTTGGGATTTATCCATCTCTAAAACTCCATTTTATGGACTGTTTATTTGGACATCTTCCAGGAGTACTTTCTCTGGTATCTGTTCTCCAGCACAAAGATTAGTACTTATTACTCCTTAATAAGTACTTTTTACTTTTTTGAGGGGTGACTACTAGGGATTGAACCCAGGGACTTTCTACCTCCATGCTATACCACAGCCTCTGTGTGTGTGTGTGTGTGTGTGTGTGTGTGTGTGTGTGTGTGTGTTATTATGGATTGAAACCAAGGGTCTCCTATCTCTGAGCTACACCCCTCACCCTATTTTATTTTATTATTTTAAAACGGTCTCACTAAGTTATTGAGTGCCTCACTAAATTGCTGAGGCTGGCCTCGGACCTGTGATCACCCTGTCTCAACCACCCACGTACTGGGATTACAGGCATACACTACAGCACCTGGCTACCCCAAGCCCTTTTTATTTTTTATTTTGAAAAAAGGTCTTGCTAAGTTGCTGAGTGTCATGTTAAGTTGCTGAAGGTCTCGCTAAGTTGCAGAGGCTGGTCTTGAACCTGGGTCCTCCTGTCTCAGTCTCCCAAGTACTGGTATTACAGAAATTCAAGACTAGAACCAGCTGCAGTCAACTTTCTATAGCTACATAAATCCCTGAAAGAACTAATAGCCATAGGCTATTAATGAAAGCTCTGTCTGCAGATGGGTCAGAAAGATGCAAAGGTCTGCTCTAGGGAGCATGTCTCTGTGTCCTTCACAACTATATGGCATTGGTTATTAACACAGGAAAAGTAAATGGAAATGTAATAAAAATCACAAAATAATACTTTATATGCTATATGTGAGTCAGTTAGGCAGAATATCTCCTTTACTAGTTTAGTAAATAAATTCCCCTCTGTTAGCTTTAAATACATCCATTTCCCAGTAAGGATAACCTTACAATAGAAACATTATTTTCATAATTATGAAAAATCAAGTAATTGTTCTATACTCCTTTTATGGTGGGCCCTCTGCTTGATAAATATCATGTTTAAATCTAGACTAACAATTGTTAACATGTCCTGTAAATCACTTCTGAATTATCCAGATACTTGTCTTAATCCCCTTATCCCCTCTGAACATGAGAGGATGCAAACGGAGCAGAATGTGGACGTTATCTCAGATCATTGAAAACACAGTTTATTTGTGAATTGATTTGTATGGGGAATTGACTCAACAATTTAAGCCCTTGTTGTATTTAGAAGGATTTCAAATAATAGTTTTATTGTCTTTGCTTATTTATTTTTAACTTAATTATGCAAATAGTTGTTTTAATTTTTCTTCTCTCCTATTTAAAAAGCTCAAGAGATTTTATTATAATTAACCATTTATTAAGTGTCTGTTTACTGTGGCCACTGAAGTCTTAGGTTCTAAAAATACAACATAAATTACAGCAACTAATGCTAAAATAATTATCTAACTACATTTTCTAAAATAGTATAATAAACGCAATGACTACCTTTTAATTCCATTAAGGTATTTTTGTGACAATAATAAAAAATCTGGCAATCTGTAAAAGAAGTAATTATTTGCCCATAGCAAAGAGTGACTATATAAATATATAATATATTTTCTATATAATTTCATATAATTTTATATAAGTGATTATATAAATATATAATACAGGGCCAAAATAATAAGGGAAAAGATTCAGTTTTTTCTTTTTTCCTTATGCATGACAAGTTAGGAAACAGATAACTTCCCTAAATATAAAATTAATTCCAAGGTCTCTTATTAAAATAAAATGAAAAAGAATATGTATATCCAATAAGTATATGTTTTACCTTAAATTATTTGCTTCTTAGATGACAATAGCATACCTTCTTAAATGGATTCCCCAAGTTGTTCTAATATTAAAATTCAAAAGGGATCTCACAAAGACTTCCCCTACTATCCAAGACGGAGCAAACAGGACCACAATTATACTGTTTGCAGAAAACAGCTAAAAATCACAGCAACTAGTGGTAAAACAATGACTTTCGAGATAATAAATATCATGGAATGAAGAATAATAATCTCTAAAATATGGGAAATAATTTTCCTGTGATTGCTGGAGGAATTTTCCAGTCTGTGTGCTGTGAGAAAAAATTCAGAGTCCAGGATCTCACTGAGGTGAGAGTTTGGGGAATTCAAGGTCACTAGAGATTGCAGCACAGAGTAACTGAAGGTTGAATCCTGAATGCAGGAAAAAAGAAAAAAAACAGAGATCGTCAGAGGGTCCATGTGAAATATTCAATGAGTACAGATCAACGCAGGCATTTGAGGAAAGCATCCAAGGCAAGAAAGAATGGAATGAGAAGTACCTGGAGCTCACAGAAGAGAGGGGGTATGTAAAGACAGGCACACGGATCAAGGAATCAGACTAGCACCCAGAAACACACAGGACTGCACATACACATGGCTACCTGGTCTTCAACAAATGTACAAAGAATATTCAGTAGATACATGATGGCAGTTCTTTTTAGCAAATAATATTTGGACAAGTGCAAAATCTCTGTGAAAAAAGTGTAAAACAAATCCATGTCTCAGTTGGGCGTGGTGGCACATGCCTGTAATCCCAGTATTTGGGAGGCTGAGATAGGAGGATCACAGGTTTGAGGACAGCCTCAGCAACATAGCTAGAATCTCAGCAACCTAGCGAGACCCTGTTTTAAAACAAAACATAAAAAAGGGGGCTGAGGGTGAATCTCGGAGATAAAATGACCCTGGGTTAAAATTCCCAGAAACACACACACTGGGAGGTTGAACCCAGAAGCATTTTACTTCTGAGATACACCCCCAACCTTTTTTGTTTGTTTGTTTGGAAACAGGATCTTGCTGGGTTGCTGAGAATCTTGCTACTTTGAGGCTGTCCTCGAACCTGTGATCCTCCTGTCTCAGCCTCCCCAACACTGAGATTACAGGCATATACCACCATCCCTGGCTTATTTTAAAACAATTAATGCTTACATCTTAACCACATATAAAACTAGTAAGAAAGAAAAAGTATGATTAAATTTGTTATTCATTTGAAAAATTTTACTTGGTAGTGAAATAAGTGATGACAATATTATACTTTAATCTGCTTTAGACACCAAATATTATAATACGAATGTACATATCTTTCAAATGAGATAACCAGGAAAAAAACTTCCAAAAATCTTTAAGAGGTGATTTACTTTGTCAAGGGTGCATTGAAAAGGACACTGTAATACTGTACTATAATAATTATAGTACACTGTACTGTAATAATGGAAAAGAAGATTATTTTACATCATAAGAATTTTTAAACTTATAGTACTTATAGAATTTTTTTTTTTTGCGGTACCGGGGATTGAACGCAGGGGCATTCTACCTCCGCGCTACACCCCCGGTCCTATTTTTTATACTTTATTTTGAAACTGGGTCACTTACAGAATTTTTAAAATTATAGAACACTGTACTATAATAATGGAAAAGAAGATCATATGAATTTTTAAACTTACATGAAATGGGTTTTACTTCTTAAATCGAATAATTCAGAAAAACTAAGCGAATTAAGTTCAAATAAATAGTAAGTAAGAAAACAATTGATGGAAAATATCTATCACTGTGGTAAAAAATTTCAAATTGCAATTAATATTTGAATGGATAAATTGTGAAAAACCATACAGTGTAATCCATATCAAACTGAGAATTAATGAAATGCTACAACATCCCAAAATATGATTGAGTCTCTTCAAAGTAATATTAAGCAAAAGAAGCCAAATACAAAAAATATTTAATGAATAATCTCATTAATATGAAATTTAAAAATTTATCACTAAACTGTCGTAAGTAAAAACTCTTAGGTAATAAGATAAAAATGGGAAAAAATGAGGAAATAAAGTGATTACCACAAAAATCAGATTAATAAGCTTTTCTAATTAATAGGCTTTACTAGTAAGAGGATTTGGAGGTATAAGCAGCATATATTTGGGTTTGAAGTGCTGAAAAGTCTATTCTACTTTGTTCTGTTTTTGATATGTGTTTAGAATATGCAAGTGTTTGCTTATTAAACTGTATTTATATTTTATATACTTCTGTGCATGTGTGATATAACATATTATGAAGTTTTATTATTGGAGGTATTTATGGGTATTTTTATTCCAATCAATTAAAAAGCTTAGTTGGAGAATTATTCTTGTAGAAAAATCCAGTTTATCAGAACTGACTCTATAAGAAATAGAAAACCCAGAAGAATCATAACAATTAGAGAAAGCACATCTAAATTTAAAAATATTTTCTATATGTCTTTATTGGTACTTCTACTAAGTATTTAATAAACAGATAAGTTCAAACTTATACAAATTCTTTCAGGGTAGACTACAACAGAAAAGATTCTCAAATATATTTTCTAAGAATAATAAAATTTATTTCAAAACTAAGGAGTTGGGATGTAGTTCAGTGGTAGAGTGCTTGCCTAGCATGCATGAGGCTTTGGGTCCAATCCCCAGTAACACCAAAACAAACAAATAAAAAACAGACAAATACCTAAGTAAGCCAGGGAGTGGTGGCACAACATGCCTGTAGTCCTAGTACTTGGGAGGCTGAGACAGGAGGATCACAGGTTCTAGGACAGCGTCAACAACATGAGGCCCTCTGCAACTTAATAAGACCCTGTTTCAAAACAAAAAATAAAATAAGGCTGGGAGTGTAGCTAAATAGTAGCTAAATAGTGGAATGTTCCTGGGTTCCCCAGTACAAAAAAAATACCCTAAGCGAGTACTAGTTAAGAAAGGAAAATTACACAGTGATTTCACTCCTGAAAATAAATGATAATATCACAAAGTGTTAGCAAATGAAACAAATTATAAAATGATAATATACCATGAAAAAATTGTGTTTTCCTAATTATGTTTGTCCTAAGACCAGAGAAAGACTAAATAATTAACTATGCTAACCTTTTTTTTTTTGTGGTAATAATGGGGATTAAACCCAGGGGCATTCTACCACACCCCCAACCCTTTTCATTTTTCATTTTGAAACAGGGTCTTTCTAAGTTGTCCAGGCTGCCCTTGAACTTGTGACCCTCCTTTCTCAGCTTCTCAAATACTGAGATGACAGGCATGAGCCACTGAACTTGACTTGTAATAACATTTTTAAAGAAGAGAAACTGTGATCACCTACATAGTTGTAGATATAACATTCTACAGAGTTTAAAATTTTATAGCTAAATGTGTAGTAAACTAGAAACAAAAGGAAATTTCTTAACAAAATTTTTACAAAATACAGAAATTCTCTGGAAAAAGACAACAATAACATTCCAAAAATAATAAAATACTCAAACTTTATTTTTAAATAAGGACCAAGAAATAGATGCTTGCAATAAATTATTTAAACACTTCAACAGCTATTAAAAACCCTGCCTATTTTAGTCAGATAAGAAGAAACATGAAAATTAGTTTAAAATAAGTAAAAGAAAATAGTGTAAAAACAGGAAAGGGAAAAAACTTAACGTGCACATAATCACATTATTTACATAAAAAAGTCCTTCAAATTTCTCAAATAACATTTGAATTAATAAAATATTTGGCAAATTTGATAGAAAAATCAATAATAAAAATAAATTCTATTTTTCCATATAAGAAAATCAGATAAAACAATAATTTTTAAAAAATTTAAAATGTACAAAACAAAATGTATGTTTAAATCAATTTTATTTACATATACTAATAATGGCCACACAGAAATGGAAAGTAAACCAGTACTATTTGAATATACTTCAGAGACACTAAAACACTTGAAACAGAAAAATGAAGTGGGAAGTATCTCTACACTTCACATTAATCCCTAATAAAAGCATACAGAAAACAGGATGCTGTAGTATTTGTATGGAAATGGAACAGAAAAGAAAACTCAATAATAGATCCATGCTAATATGCTCAAATGACTATTTTACTGTTTTGACTGAACTGTGAAAGTAATTCAATGGAGGAAAAATAGTTTTTTATTTTTGGTACTGAGGATTGAACTCATAGATGTTCTTCCTCTGAGCTACACCCCAGTCCTATTTTATTTTTTATTTTGAAATGGGTGGTGGCGCGCACTTGTAATCCCAGTACTTGGGAGGCTGAGACAGGAGGATCCAGGTTTGCAGCTGGCCTCAGGTACTTAGTGAGGCCTTCCATAACTTAGCGAGACCCTGTTTCAAAATAAAGAATGAAAAATAGGGCTGGGGGTGTAGATTGGAGGTAGAATGCCCCTGATTTCTATCCCCAATTCCGTAAAAAACAAAGTTGCTGAGAGTCTCCCTAAATTGCTGAAGCTGGCCTTGAACCTAGGATCATCCTGTCACACCTTTTCAAAAAATGGTGTGGGAGCAATTGGACGGCCATAGGAAAAAATAAATAAATAAATAAACAAACGAACAAACAAACCTCGACCCAGTCCTCACACCTAATGCAAAGTTACCTCAAAACGAATTACTTAAATATAAATATATTCACAAAACTATGAAACTTTGTTGAAGTTATTCATACATAAACAGATACATATATATTCATAATATAATATATTCATAAAACTGTAAAACTTTGTTGAAGTTATGCATACATAAATGTAATGGTGTGTTATCTCTGTAGTAGTCAAGAGTTCTCCGGAGAAACAGAATCAAAGAATCAACAGAGAGAGAAGGGCATAGCTCCAGGTGTGCGCGGGTGCGCACACACACACACACACACACACACACACATACACACAGGCACACACTCATACACATGGAGAGAGAGGTTGATTTTAAGGAATCAACTCAAGGAGCTGTATGCCTGGGAGTCTGGCAAGTTCAAGGTCTCCAGGCAGGTGAATGGGCTGGAGATCCGAGGAAAAGCTGAATTTGTAGCACAAGTACACAGGCAGTCTGTGGAAGAAACTGGATGAGGCCCACTCAGGTAGGAAAGGTGATGTGCTTTAATCAAAGTCTAAGAATTTAAATGTTAATCTCATCTAAGTAATAACTTCAAGAAAAATCTAGACATGTTCTATCAAACCTCTGGATACTTTCTCCTAGCCAAATTGACTCAAAATTAATCATCCCCTGCCGGGCGTGGTGGCGCATGCTTGTAATCCCTGTACTTTGGGAGGCGGAGACCGGAGGATCCCGGTTCGCGGTCAGCCTCAGCTCGCTCTCTCTCTCTCTCTCTCTCTCTCTCTCTACTTAGTGAGGCCCTCCACAACTTTGTGAAACCCGGTTTCAAAATAAAGTATAAAAAATAGGTCCGGGGGTGTAGCACGGAGGTAGAACAACCCTGGGTTCAATCCCCGGTACTGCAAAAAAATTTAATCATCCCCAAAGGATTAATTTCCCCCAAATTTAGTTAAGATGTAAAATAATGATGTTATGAACACACGAAAGAGTATAAAAAAGTTTATGCTGTGTATTCAGGATTTCCATGTATAGCAGGCCTGAGAATGGTGTGAGGAAGCAGGGAGGGGAGACTGTCTTGAGGTTTACTATGGAGGGGAGGTGGAGCGGGTGCAGGTTTTCAGGTATTGACCCAGGTGGCATTGCATGATTTAATTTTCTCCCAGTGTCAAGAGAGAGAGAGAGAGAGAGAGAGAGAGAGAGAGAGTGTCTCCTCCTCCTCCTTCTCCTCCTCCTCCTCC
>PVJS01003736.1:0-21244 GCA_004027185.1 Glis glis | reverse complement strand
AAAAGGAAAATTGATAAATTGGGCTGAATCAAAATTTAAAATACTTAATATTTCCCAGAGAAACATAAACTTACATACACATGAAAACCCATACATAAATGTTCATAACAACTTTATTCATAATAGTCAAAAACCAAAAAAGCTCAAATGTCTTTTAACAAATAAATGGGCTCAGCAAACTGTGGTATTATCCACTGGAGTTATACTTAGCAATGAAAGAAACAGACTATTTCTATACCCACAACAATTTGGATGAATCTAGAGGGAATTATGCTGAATGAAAAATTCAATCTCAAAATTTACATGCTATATGAGTCCACATATGTAATATTCTTGAAATGGAAAAATTATAGGAATGGAGAAAATAGCGGTTGGCAGAGTTTAGGGACTGTGGGACACAAGTTTGGTGTGGCTAAAAACAGGCAACATAAGAGATCCTTGTAGGAAGGATACAACTGCTCTTTATCTCGACTTTGCTAATGTCAGTGTCCTAGTTGTGAGGCTGTTCTGCCCTTTGCAAGGTGTTTCTGTTGGGCATGACTGAGGAAAGGCTGTATGGGATCTCCATTACTTCTGACCAATATTTGTGCCAACAATTATCTCAAAATAAAATAGTTAATTAAAAGATAATTTTAAGTAGCCAATAATAACAATAAATCTTATATGCTATGCAAAATATTTATAGGAAAAATAGAATATTCTAATATTCAAAGTAGTAAAAAGTGGAGAAGGGTGCTGCGTTTCAGATCGGAAGATACAATTGTGAAGATTTTTGTCTTAATACATTTTCTGTTGTTATAACTGAAAACTAGAGACTGGGTAATTTATTAAGAATAAAGATTCATTCAGCTTATAGTCCTGGAGGCTGGGAGGTCTGAGGCTCAAGGGCCATATTTGTGAAGGCCTTCCTGCTGGGAGGGCTCTCTGAAGAACCCCAAGGCAGCATAGAGCACAGAGTGAGAAGGTCAGATGCAAGAGATTCACTCTGGAGCCAGTCCATCAATCCCTTAATTCAAGAATGGATTACTACACACCTGAGGGCAGAGTCCTCAAAACCTAATCACCTCTTTAAGGGTCCCACCTAGTCCTACCTCTTAATACCTCACAGTGGGGATTATACTTCAGCAAGAGTTTTGGTGGACACATTGATCCATAGCATATTTCATACCAAATTATTTCCAATTTGATTTGAATGGAGTTTGTTTGTTTGTTTGTTTTTGAACTGGGGATTGAACCCAGGAACATTCTACCTTCGAGCTACATCTCCAGCCCTTTTTATTTTTGTTTTGAAATAGGGTCTGGCTAGGTTGCTGAGACCCTTCCTAAATTGCTGAGGCTGTCATCAAACCTGCAATCCTGTTTCAGCCTCCCACGTACTGGGATTACAGGTGTGGACCACCATGCCAGGTTGCATAGAATTATTTGAATAAGATAGGACAAACTGATTCTCAAAAATTTATGAAACAACAAAGGATAAAACATGTATTCATCAACAGAATAAAAAAGAAGGATTTTGCTCCACTATTTAACAGTTAATAGATACTGATAATATTTTCATATTGAAACTGAATGATAATCATATTCATTTTATTATTATTTCTGAAATTGTTCATACATTATATACTTTCATTATATAAGATACTTTCCACAGTGAAATAGTTTTTCTTTTTTTTTTTTCTTTTTGGTTCTGGGGATTGAACTCAGGGGCACTCTACCTCTGAGCCTTATTTTATTTTGTTTTTTTGTTTAATTTTTCTTTTTTTATTGGGTGCATTATAATTTTACATCATATTGGGGTACAGAGTGTCAGAAAAACACATACATACAACTCTTGTTTCCTTTCCAACTGGGTTCCCCCTTCACCCTCACCCCACGTCTTTGAGATTGGAATTGGCAGTTTTGTATACGTTCATAACATTATTTCTACTACTGCATTCTTTTTTTTTTTTTTTTTTTTGCGGTACCGGGGATTGAACACAGGGGCGTTCTACCTCTGCGCTACACCCCCGGCCCTATTTTTTTATACTTTATTTTGAAACCGGGTCTCACGAAGTGACGGAGGGCCTCACTAAGTAGAGAGAGAGAGAGAGAGAGACAGGTAGAGAGAGAGAGAGAGAGAGAGAGAGAGCTGAGGCTGGCCGCAAACCCGGATCCTCCGGTCTCTGGCTTCCAAAGTACAGGGATGACAAGCGTGCGCCACCACGCCCGGCGTCTACTACTACATTCTTTATGGCTTCATCCCCCCTCCCTTCCCTGATCCCCCTCAGTCATTCCCCTGGAGTCTCTGCTCATCTATCTGATGTTGCCCTGATTTCTGAATATCTCTCTAGCTTCCACATATAAGAGAAACATACATCTACTCCTTTGGGACTGCCTATACTCACTTAGTAAAATATTCTTGAGTTCCATCCATTTTCCTGCAAATGCTGTGATTTTATTCTTCTATATGGCTGAGTAAAATTCCATTGTGTGTATATACCAAAATTTTGTGACCCATTCATCTGTTGATGGACACAGAGGCTGGTTCTATAATTTGGCTATTCTAAATTGTGTAGTTATGAACGTGGATATGCACGTATGATTGTAATATTCTGATTTCATTTCCTTTAGGAAGATACCGAGGAGCGCTCTCACTGGGTCATATGATAGTTCCATTCCCAATCTTTTGAGAAACCTCCACACTGATTTCCAAAGCGGCTGTACTTTTTTTTTTATTTTGAAGCAGGGTCTTACTAAGCTATCATTCACTGGCCTTGAAACTGCAATTCTCCTGTCTCAGCGTTCCAAGTACTGGTATTACAGGAGTGCACCACCGCACAAGGCTTCACAATAAAATATTTTTGAAACAAATAACAGTAGTAAATATATTATGGATCAAACTTTTAACATGTGTGTAAATTCTACAAATACATATGTGTATATGTGTACAAAAACAAATATCACAGCATACCAGGACTTTGTGTGAATTTACTTTTTGTTTATTTTTTGTATTTTTCTCTATAAAATATATGTAGTTGTAGCATAAATAAATAATATGTAACAAAAGAGGAAGTTAAAGTTAGAAGTTGTGTAATAACTTCTCAAGAGAAATACCAAATTCTCTTCTTTGACTAGGCTGAGAAGTAGCATTTCATGGGCTTTTTAATGACTCTATTTTTCTGCTGGAAGCATTTAGACTACTCACAGGAGTGTCATCCGATGATGAATCTGTGTGATTAGAATTCGCTGGCTGCTGTTTGCCATTTGTTACTGGACCCAGCTGACGGTGAGACTTGGGGCTTGTGTTGCCTTAGGTCACACAGCATGTACTGTATATGTTTTAATGAGTCCAAGCCCTAATTTTTTAGATTCAACATATATCTTTTTCCAAAACTACAAATGCCTTTTACAGATCAGTTTAAATGAAACTATCCTTCATGATTCAATTGCCTTTTGTGGTGCTATTCTGCTGATGGAGGTAGCTAGCTGGCCCTTATCCTGTCTCCAGAGACATTCCTTGCTCTACTCTTACCTGGAATTCAGATTCTACTCTCTCTGAGTCTCTCTTTTTTTTTTTTTTTTTTTTGCGGTACCGGGGATTGAACCCAGGGGCATTCTACCTCCGCGCTACACCCCCGGCCCTATTTTTTATACTTTATTTTGAAACCGGGTCTCACGAAGTTGCGGAGGGCCTCACTAAGTAGAGAGAGAGAGAGAGAGAGAGAGAGAGAGAGAGAGAGAGGGAGAGGAGGGAGAGAGATGTGGGGGGGAGAGAGAGAGAGCTGAGGCTGGCCGTGAACCTGGATCCTCCAGTCTCAGCTTCCAAAGTACTGGGATTACAAGCATGCGCCACCACTCCCGGTTCTATGAGTCTCTCTTGCAGCATCTTTTGAGTCCCCCCCCCCAACCCCGAGTTAGCTCTCTCATGTTAATCACTAACATAGAGCAGACACTTAGGAGCAAAGTCTCCCCTGAAAATAGCACCATATTTATCCCTTATCTCTCCATGTGTGAAGTGATACCCACATCAACTCTGCTTCTTTCTGCTATTCCTTTACAGGCACCCATATAAATTGCTAATTTCATTGTGTCCTGTGTGTGTGTATGCGTGTGTGTGTATGCGTGTGTGTGTGTGTGTGTGTGTGTGCATGTGCGTGCACACCCATGCATCTGTAATGAACTGGATAGGGTAGACAACTGTGTAGATGTGGCTGTGTTTTAAAAATAAAAGAAAAAATTAACTACTTGTTTAATTTATTTAGTTTTAAATTCCATAAGATATATGGTAGACTTAGAATGAGTAATTATTATGATGTAGTTATCATAATTCTCTATTTTAAATACTTAGCATCAAATGGATTCCTGGTTTTTTTTTTTTTTTTTTTTTTTTTGCGGTACCGGGGATTGAACCCAGGGGCATTCTACCTCCGTACTATACCCCGGGCCCTATTATTTTTTTATATTTTATTTTGAAACCGGGTCTCACAAAGTTGCGGAGGGCCTCACTAAGTTGAGAGAGAGAGAGAGAGAGAGAGAGAGAGAGAACTGAGGCTGGCCGCGAACCCAGATCCTCCGGTCTCTGCCTCCCAAAGTACTGGGATTACAAGCGTGTGCCACCACGCCCGGCTTTGGATTCCTGGTTTTAAAGTAGAACAATCAATATTGATTTAAATAAAAAGTCTCTTAAAAAATATTTGTATACTTATCTCATGCATCCATATATAATTTTATGTTTTTGTTAACTATTACAATTATTCGTGTTAGTTTTTATTAGGAGCTTCTGCTATTATTATTATTTTTTGTGGTACTGGGGATTGAACCCAGGGGCATTCTACACTCCCAGCCCTATTTTTTTTATTCTTTATTTTGAAACAGGGTCTCACTAAGTTGTGGAGGGCCTCACTAAGTAACTGAACCCGGATACTCCAGTCTCAACCTCCCAAGTACCGTGATTACAAGTGTGTACCACCACGCTCAGCTATCTTCTATTATTTTGAGCATATTTTTCGTGCTATTATTCACGTTTTTCTTTTTTACTTTTTAAAAGTTACCAATCTAATGTTATCTGCTGGTTACTCATGAACATATTCAGGCCTGAATTATACTGAGATGCTCGCCAAGCTGATTCACGTCGCCTTTGAGTACCTTCCATCCTCGCTCTCTCCTGGGTAAATCAGAATGGAGCTTCAAAGCATCAGAGGCTGCCCTAAAACGGTGAACAAACAATAAAACTAGCACTCCTGATTCCCATCAACATCATGCAGCTGCGTGGATAAACAAATCATATGGGGTAAATGTTTCCGCTCCATCTAATTGGTCTATACTCTTTTAGCCAAGCCTTACCATGCAAAAAATAGTTATTGCTCTCTTATGTCATCGTTATCATCATCATCATCATCATCATCATCATCATGTCTTATTCAGATGAGCTGATTAGAAAAACTCTAATGAGTTATAGGATTTGATATCATGCAAATGCACTTTTTCCCTAGCTGATGAGTTTATTCTCATCTTTCCTTTAAGAATACAAACTCATAATAAGGGTGAATCAAACCTATGCATATGTAATGATGTAGAGATAGTTCAATTCTATGCATATATATATATATGTATATCTTCAATTCTCTTCTCTATTTTTTCATGCTCTTATTTTCAATAAAATTTGGAGTAAGCTTTTTCTAATCTTTACCAAAAGACATAAAAAATGTATTCCCTGATGACTGAAAAAGCTTGGAATTGTTTGACATTTGATTTACAAAGACACTTGAAATGAATCTTGGAGAAATAATTTAAGAAACTTATTTTTGTCAAAGTAATCATAAAATTTTATAGAAGCTTCTATTTGGTTTATTAAAGTATTAATATGACATCCATATAAACAGACTGTAGCATATCTCATACAGTGATATATTAAGCATTATCAAAAATCCTTTGAATATAAAGATCTACTTATTAAAAGCATCAATATTGTATATACTGCATACAGATAAAATTTACATCAAAACACTTTCACAGTTGATATGGTGGGAGTTATAAGGAGAGAACTTATCTTAACTAATGATCATCTCAAAGAATAAACTGTCTGAGAAGGACGGGTTAGTGTTTCCCCATCTGATATTCAACAAGTAGTTATACTGTTAAAACTGCCAATTCCGACTGATAAATGAGCAAAAGACTTCCCCAGAATATTGGCAAACCCTCAACTTGTATGTATTATGGAGATAAGATTAAATTTATATTTATTTGAACTTACAGCCCAGCCTTGTGCTTCACAAAACAGGATGATGAGCATTATGTGTGAATAAAGATACAAACCACACACACACACACACACACACACACACACATACATACACACACACACATCACTCCATCATTTTTATCACAAATGCATGTGACTTTGCATTGGCAGGTCCTAAGCAGAGAAACAGAAGCAATGGGATCTCTCTGTCTGTAGAAATATCTATCAACAATCTAATTCTCTTTCTCATTATGTAGGGACATATATATGATTATCTTAATATCGCTGTCTTTTATTATAAGGAATAGGCTTACAAGATTGTGGGGACTGGGTAAGCAAGACTGACATCCATAGGACAGGTAGTCAGGAAGGACAAATTGGGGCTCTTCAGTATTGGGGAACAAAGCTTGCTTTCCACAAGAGGAATTTTTTCTCCTTAAGGAAAGCGCCACCTTTGTTCTGTCATTCAATTGAATCAGCCCCATCCAGATATCTAGGAAAATATTTCTTACATAAAGTCATCTGATTGTGTTTTTTATTTTTTGTGGTATTGGGAACATAATAAGATTACTTTAAAATATCTATCAAACAAATAAATGGAATATAAATGACTCTTCTTGCTATTCAGAGTATTAGACATAAAGATGATTTTAAACTTGTATCAGTGAATTTTCCTCCAATTACCTCAAGTGCTCTAGTCCAACATTTCTTTTGTGTGTGTGCGCGCGCGTGTGTGTGTGGCACTGGGGATTGAATCCAAGGTCATTTTACCTCCAAGCTATAACCCCAGCCCTTTTTATTTTTTGTTTTGTAACAGGGTCTCACTAGGTTGCTGAGAGTCTCACTAAATTGCTGAGGATGGTTGGTCTCCAACCTGTGATCCTCCTGTCTCACCCTCCCAGGCACTGAGATTACAGGCATGTACCACCACATCTAGGCCAACTGTTCTTGATAATTTTATAGATTGGATATTAATACTGAAAATTTATACTTTAGCTTTACCCTGGATATTTAAATGCAAGGATTTTGCAGTAGACCACAGACTTATGTGCTTTGAAAATCTCCCTTGGGGATTCTTTATTTTTTTTTTTCTGTGATGCCCCTGAGGATTGACCAGGGGAATTCTGCCTCCAAGCTACACCCCCAGCCCCTTTTTATTTTTTATTTTTTATTGTTTTACTTTTTCTAGGTTGATGAGAGTCTCACTACATTGCTGAGTCTGGCCTCAAACCTATGATTCTTCTGTCTTAGCCTCCCAAGTACTGGTGTGCTCCATGACGCCCTAAGGCTCCCAAGGCGTGCTCCCAAGGTGTGCTCCCAAGGCATGCTCCACCACTCCAGGCTGCCCTGGTGACTCTGATTAAGCTCCTTGGTAAGTACATTGCTCAAGGAAGATGACTTGATATCAGCCCATCAAATGACATTAGTGTCCCCAAATGCATCGCCTATTTCTTAAACAAACTACAAAATACTTCACATTTCATAAATTTCTTCACATTGGTTTTCCTCTGTCTAGGAAGCCCTGACATACTAATTAACTCATACTCATTTTTCATAAAATAAAAAAAGATTTTCATACCTCTCATCCCATCAGCAGGCTGCATCAGCTCTTATTATAATGTAATAATCAGAGGCTTATTAGGCACAGTAATTTTATACTTTTATTGGTGCATTATAGTCTCACATCATAATGTAGTTCATAGTGGTAGTGGGCACAGTAATTTAAACTCATATATCACTCAAAAATCTCACTGAAAGGACTACCAAGATTTTTTGTAAGTCCATAGGAACAAAGGAAAAGTGAGAAGTGTGAGCAATAGGGAGCAGTCAGCCAAACTCTGAAGGTCAGGGTGGTGGCTCACTGAGGAAACTGGAGAAGGCTGAGCCTGTGGGTTGGAGGAGAGCAGGACCAGGGAGCCGGGCAGGCCTGGGGCCGCAGCGGGTCTCTGGGAGGCTCCAGAATTGGAAGCAGAGAGGACTTTCACATTCGACTAGAGGTGAGCAGCCTGCAGGAAGTAGTTGATTCAAAGTAAAATACCCTGATTCAAAGTAAAATAAAATAAAAAGGGCTGCCGGTGTAGCTCGGAGGTAGAAAGCCCTTGGGTTCAACTCTTGGTACCCAAAACAAAAATCTCTGCCTTCATAGAAATTGCTTTCTAATAGAGAGAGAGAGAGAGAGAGAGAGAGAGAGAGGAATGAATGTGTAATGTAAAATAATATAGCTAGTATTAGTAAATACTTAGATTGCATTTACTATGTTAAGCGAATTCACAGTCTTCTTACCACTTCACATACATACACCAACTTAGTTAATTCTCATATCAATTTTATAAGGCAGGCACTATTATTATCCATATTTTACAGAGGAGGTAACTGAAGGACAGGGAAAAATAATTTTCACAAATTTCACAACTTCTAAGTGGCCGTCTGCTATTTGAATCCAGATAATTTTGTACCAGAGTTTGTACTGCTCTCCTTCCCAAATACTGGAATTACAGGTGTGCAGGCACCATGCCCAGCTTAACATAAGCTTTTTTGGAGTTAAGGTTGAGTTATCCAGGGTCTCTATACATTTCTTGGTGTGTGTGTGTGTGTGTTTGTGTGTGTGTGTTACTGAGTATTGAACCTAGGAGTCTTCTACTTCTGAGCTAAAGCCCCAACCTTATTTTATTTTATTTTATTTTTGAAACAGGATCTCACTAGGTTGCTAAAAGTCTCACAAAGCTGCTGAGGCTGTCCTCAACCTGTGATCCTCCTGTCTCAGCCTCTCAAGTATTGGGATTACAAGTGTTTGCCACCATTCCTGGCTACTATACATTTCTGATAGCAGAGGGAGTAAAATTTTTCTTTCTTTTCTTGACTATCTCTTCATGTCTATAGAGCAAAAAGTCTTGGAAGATGGAAATGGTACTGTCAGGGGAAGACAGGATAATTCTGTGGGTTCTTGGCCTCCAGGATGAAAAGAATTTCAGCGCATGCCATCAGAGAAAAGGCAGAGGTTTAATTCAAGAAAGGTGGGGATACAGGAGAGATGTGGGCCATCTCAAGAGGGGGAGAGCGAGTCTCTTCGCGTGTCCATCCAAGCAAGAAAGAAGGCCTCTGTGGCTTTCTCAGTTCTTTTATAGAACCCCCATGAGGGGGTAGGTGGGGTTGCACAGTGGAGGTCTGGACTTCCTCTTACTCTTTAGTTTCCCTGGCAACTGATGGGTGGTGTCTGGCTGGTGTCTGACGCTTGTCCTCCTCATGAACACTTTGTTTACACTAAGCGTCTCAGGGATCTCAGGTGGGGAGGGGCCATTGTGATTAAGGGTGCAGACTCACTGAGGCTTCTCCCTAAGATAGAACACACCCTAGGGTGGAGTTAGAGATCACAAACTTCCCAGATTTTAAAACTATACTATCCTTCCCATTGTCTTCTTTCTACCTAAAATTTTTATCTCTTCTATTCTACCTCATCAGTACCTTACTTCTGAGCAGAGAGCAGGGTTGCTTGCTGTCTCCAGGAGGAGCAGATTTTGGATAGGTTTGCTGGCAGCTCATTACAGAGGATTGGGATTTCCTGAGACTGGGGTTCCTCAGCTGTTGCCTTAGCCTTTTTCTGCTGTTATAACAAAATTCCATACACTGGTTGGCTTAAACAGCAGAAATGCATTTTATTGCAGTTCTGGAGGTTGAAAGTCCAAGACTGAGCCACCTATAAAGTAGGTTTGATTCCAAGTCCTCTTCTCTTTGCTTGTGGGAAGCCTTCGTTATGGTGTATTCACATGCCTTTCCCAGTGCATGTACTTGTAGAGAGAGACAGACTACAAGCTCTCTTCTAATAAAGACACTAATCATACCAGATCAGAGTCTCAGCCTGAGAACCTCATTTAACCTTAATTACTTGCTTAGAGTTCCCATGTCCAAAGACAGTCACCCTGAGGTTAAGCCTTTAGCATATTACATTTGTGGGAACTCACACATTCAGTCCCTAACAGCTGTGATGCAGAATCATTGCAAATGTACCATCTACCTGAGTCAATCCATGAAACTTTGTTTGGGGGAAAGGAGAACCCAACTGTGTTAGTCAACTTTCTGCCACTGCTAGAAAATATCTGAGAAAAGCAACTTGAAGGAGGAAAGATTTATTTTAGCTGATTATTTCAGAGGTTTCAGTCCATAGTCACTCCACCCCTCTGCTATGGGCTTGCAGTGAGGCAGAACATCATGGTGGGGAGGGTGTGGAAGAATACAGCTGCTCTATTTATGGTGGCCAAGAAGCATGGGGTGGCCAAAAGCATTCCCCCAGTGACCCACCTCTTCCAACTAGGCTCCAGCTCCTACAGTTCCACCTCCTCCCAATAGCACCCACCAAATGGGGACTAAGCTTTCAAGACATGGCCTCTGGGGGACATTTCAGATCCAAACTGTAACACTATTATAACCTTTAAGTCCCTGCTGTTCACTGTATTGTGTAAAAAGTTCTTTTTCTCTGACACAGGTCTCCTCTCTTCTGCCCACATCTGCTAAGCTGTTCAGGCTAACTACTTAGCATATAGGTAGGAGAAAATCTCTGTTTCTTCTTAGTTTTTAACTACTCTTGAAACAATCTTCTCTGTTATACCAAGACCCTAGATCAACAAAGCCTAAATTCATAAAGACAGGGGTACGAATTTACTTGTGAGTTTATTAATATAATTCTCAGAATTGCAACTCCATGCTATGCATTTCAACTACCTTCAGAACTATGTCAATAGGCTATGAGGACCTGAAAAATATTGGTAGCTTTTCAGAACATAACCACCACATTTTGTACATATCAAGACTCACCACATGCCATCTCCTGCTGGTGTCTGGGTTTTACTATCTATAAGGGCAGCTGCATCTGAGTCATTGGGTTCATCTTAAGACTAGGTTGACCTGGCTAAGGTCAATGATTCCAATAACATCTGGTTAATTATTGACAATTTAGGCAACTCGATCATCTGTTATTCAGCCACTTAGTTTCTTCAAGGGACCAGCAGTAAGTCAAAACTTGCTTCTCAAAAGGAGAGTGACATTTGTCAAATATATTTCTCCAAATCTTAGGGGTATTCTCAATGATCCACCTATCCCAGGTATTATGGTTATAGAATGTCCCCTAAAGAGTTCAAGTATTATGTTCAGAGTTTATATAATTAAGTCATGAAGGTTGCAATCCCATCAGTGGATAAATTCATTGAGATGGATTTCCCAGATGGTAACCTAGGAAGGTGGGGTGTAGCTGGAGAAAGTGGGTCCCTGAGTGTGGTCTTAGGGACTGTTCTTGGGTTTTTTAATGCCCTTGCTTGCTCTCTCTTTCTTGCTTCTGGCCTCCTTGATGTGAGAGCAGAGTCTTTGCTCTCTCCCTCTCTCTGCTTCCCGCCACCATACCCTGAGCTCTTCAGATTTGGACTGAAATTTGGAATCTCCAAAAACTGCGAGAAAATAAATATTCTTTCCCCTAGGTTTTGTGGTCAGTCGTTTTGGATATTATCAGTGAGAATCTTGACTGAATTACCACGGTTAGTAGTTTTTTAAGGTCCCAGTTACTCACTGTGGCCATTGTGTCATGAAAGCAGCCAAAGACAATATGTAGGTGAATGAACATGACTGGATTCTAATTATACTTTATTTATAAAATTAGGAAAATGACTGGTAAGCCATTGTATATTAGCCCTGGCTCTTATCAGAGTTCATGGGATATTGTAATCTTCCACAAAAACTTCAATATCTTTGTATTTTCTGGTTCACAGGAACCAAGTTCAGAGCTGGTAGCATTGTAACTTGACATCGATGGAGAACCTTCACTTTCTCATGCACTGCTCAAAGCCAATAGACATTGGGTTCACACGATGAGTTAGAATCAGATGTTTTTCTCCCGAACACAGAGGGGCCTGATAAACTATTATGCATCTTCGTTGGTTCTAGTGTGTATATTTCACTTTGGAGAGGATTTTTTCAAATGTCCCAAAACGCTGGGAATACAGAAATTTCAAAAAGATATTAGACCCACTTGTTCATGAGTTTTATATTGCACCTTTTGGCATAAAGTTGTACTACCAGTCATATAAACTACTGTCAATTCCTGCATATGAAATTTGAGTAGTATGATATTATTGATGTAGTATACTAGGAGTTGACAAATTGTTCCTCTAAAGCATCAGAGAATGAATAACTTGGGCTTTGTGGGACACATTCAGTTAGTGCCACATATTTGTGTGTGTGTGTATGTGTATGTGTATGCACTCATGCATGCATGTATGTTTACAACCCTTTACAAATCTAAGAATCAATCTTAACTCAAAAGCCATACAAAACAGGTTGAATTTGATTAAAGGATCATAGTTTGCAATTCCTTTAGGATATGAATTTCTAGAATGATCAAGGCTCCGTGTGATCAAATTGTCAGACAAATCCAGATAATTGGTTCAATTCTAAAGCATAAGAATAAATATTCAATGCTATCTCTGTTAACAGATTGAAAATTGTTTCTGGTATTCTGTATGTTATGGTAGCAGAAAAAATACACAACAAAGGTTTTTGCTGGTTTCCTTTTGCAAAGAGAAAAGAAGAATACATATGCAACACACTGAATGTTTGTATCCCCTTAAATCCCTATGTTGAAATCCTAATCTCAATGTGATTGTATTAGGAGGTGGAACCTTTGGGAGGTGATTTATGTCATCGGGGTGGAGCTCTCATGAAAGGGATTAGTGCTTTTCTAAGAGAGACCACAGAGAGCTCTCTCTTCCTCTTTCCAGCATGTAAGGATTTAGAAAGTTGGCTGTCTGAAGCCCAGAGAAGAGCTCTGACCAGAACTTGATAACATTGGCATCATACTCTCTGTATTCTAGCTTCCAAAATTGAAAAAATTCATTTCAGTTGTTTTAACCTACCCAGTCTATGGTCTGTGTGTGTGTGTGTGTCTAAGTGCACACTAAGACAAGGCAGTATCACAATTATCAACTGTTATTCTCTACATCTGCTTTCAGCACAGACTCAATGAGTAAACTAAGTGGGGAAAATGATAGGAATCTGTTGGGAGCCATCTTAGAACCGTGCACTGAGATTAACTGCGACGGACCAGCTCAGTCTGAAAAATCACTAAGATTGTATAAACCACAAGCATAAACAACAATCAGTTGATGATGTATTTTGTTTCCCTAATCATTGTGTATAAAATCCTTGCCTAAAGCTTTGCAAAAATACACTCAGATGCAACTTCTTTAAGTTGTTTGTTTGTCACTCATCGCCGACTCCTTGCCCACCTTCCGAGATCCCTGTCCCGTCGATCTCAATGCTCTCCGACTGAGCTGGTCCGTCGCAATTAACATCTTGGACTGACTCGGCTGAGTACACAGTGGACAAATTCCACGGGACCTAATGGGATCGATAAGAGTGCGGACTTTGATGTCTTCTCCATCTTCCAGTAATGTTTAACCCTCACTTCCTCTAAGCTTGTCCCATGACTGCCCTGCTGTCTTTCCTTATCTTGACTTGTGACAACTTGTTGGCTTCTGTGTTTAATCATTTTTTATGATGCTTTGTTTAAACCTTCTATAAAAGAAAAGAACTGGCTTCAGTAGGACAGGAGATTTGCACTACCTCCTCTCCAGCCACTCCCAAATAGTAAATATTAAAAATAATAATAATTTTCTCTAAATTATCATTTCCAACTCTGAGTCATTTCATGTAAGGGACTTCTATCAGCAAGTAGCCTTCTGTGGCAAGAACACAGAACAAGTAGTGTCCATTACAGGAATCATGCCCATAGCATTTCTCAAGTCTTTGATGGTGCCATTATATTCTGCAGCCGCCCCCTCAGGTATGTACTATTACATTCCATTTATTATTTCAGAAGGAAAAAAATTCAGGGGCTTCCAAATTATACTTTCTGTCCTAGGATCTCCAATTTCATTAATTAGAAATTTTATACAGATGGGAATTCTGGCAATTGCTGAATATATTCATTTATATTCAGACACTCATAAGATTGCATTAAATCAGACTTGGTGATGCACGACTGTAATCCCAGTACTTGGGAGGCTGAGACAGGAGGATCGCAGGCTGAAGGCCAGCTTCAGCAATTTAGTGAGGTCCTCAGCAACTTAGTGAGACCCTGTTTCAAAATAAAAGATAAAAAGGGCTGGGGGTGTAGCCTCTGGGTTCAATACCCAGTACAATAAATAATAAAAAATTACATCGTATTTGTAGTCATCTGTGATATTGTGGATGCCCAAGAATAAACACTAGCTCTAAATCAGTATCTAGTCACCTATAAACATTATGGGTATTTTTCTTCATCCAGTACATAGAAAACCTGTAAAAAAGCTATAAGGAAAGATTAAGAGGAAAATTTTTATATATTTTTACAGTATTAGTAGAGTTTCTTTACTTAGGTGTGTCCATATTACTTCAAAGGGCATGGATGGTGTGATCTAATACTGGTTTGGGAATTGAGTAGCAGCCCATAGATATTATGGTGGCTTACATTTGATCCCTGGTACATGTGAACTATTTCCAGTTCCACAAATCAAGTAGGAACTTTCTGGGTAGTCATCAAATTTATTGCGGAGGATGCTATAATCAATAAGTAACCACCAAAGATTTATGTAGTTCAGACCATTGTGGTGCCAAGTAGAGTACATACATCTTCATCTTATAAATTTGAACTGCTTCTTGATTGCTTCCAGGATTGCTCATGAAAATAAGTAACACAGTTCATTAGCAGTGTCTCCTCTTGTCCAGTGGCCTATGGAAAATAGCCATTGCGACACTTTTCAAAGTTCCCGTGTCTACTCTATGCAGAAACTTTCTTATGGACTTCTTCACAGGACAAATGGAGTGGGTGTGTAGGTAGCTTCACCTATGACAATACATCTCTCTCCCTAGTACTTAAGATTCCCGTTCTTCATTATACTCCAAATCATCTGGTACATCGCCTTATTTAGAATAAGTCTTCAGTGTGTCCAGGTATCAGTCACTGAACCTGTCATGCACAATATTTGTAGAGTGTTTAAATCTTGACAAATAAAACGCTTCTGTGCCAGGCTTGATGGCGCATGCTTGTAATCTCAGTACTTGGGAGGCTGAGACAAGAGGATTGCAGGTTCATGGCCAGCCTCAATAACTTAGTGAGGCTCTCTGCAACTTATTGAGACCCAGTTTCAAAACAAAAAATAAAATAGGTGTGGGAGTGTATCTCAGAGGTAGAATGTCCCTGAGTTCAATCCCCCCACTCTACACATACACACATAAAATAAAAGTAAGCTTCTAAAACATCTATTAAAAGTAAAATAAACAAATTTTAAATCTAATATCAACTGCCCAAAACAACACCACATTTATCTAGAATCTTTGATAAGTGTATGTATGTTAATATATCCCCCAATCTGAAATTAATTTTTTACTTCCTAATTTAGCATCATGAAAATACATTCCCACACTATTCCAGATTTGCTTTTATGCAATTTAGCAAAATCTTGCAATACTTTTGATACATTCTGTACTGTTGTACCTTGAACAGTTTAATTGATATGCTAAAACCTACTAGCGTCTGACTAACATTATAGGTTGGACGCCAATAAGGACTTTACTGGGTGTGAAATAGGAGAAAGTATTCCCTTCCATGTGATAACTGGCAGTATCCTGGAAATACGCTATGGAAATAATCTCTTCAGGCTGAAGACCAGGTTGCTCATTCTCATGGGAAGGAGGTATCAGTGGGACGGACGCTTCCTGTACTAGTATTCCACTACAGATCTGAGAATCTTGTTGCTATAGTAAGAGTTATGTTAACGTAGCATATTTAACCACATCATGAAATACGTATTCTACAAGCATGTGGGGAGAATGTGGGGAGAATCTTCTGTGGCAGGAATTTAACAATGGTAGTTATATTCAAAATGCAAAAATAATACAATAATGTTACAAGCATGTTTTTTATAAGCAAGAAGAGAATCTAGGAGGAAAGAGCTAAAAGAATTGAAAACAGGAGTCTCTAGGAATGGGAACCTGGGTAAAGCAGATGGCTGTTGTTGTAGTTGTCAGTATTGTGATAATATTTAAAATTTAAAAGCAGGTGTGTGGGTTAGATTAATCCAAATAAAAATATAGATGTAAATATGTAACTATATATACATTATAAATATATAGGTATAGTAATAGTTTGCTAGGGCTGTCATGAAAAAATACTGCAGGCTGAGTGGCTTCACAGAGACTTATTTTCTCGCAGTTCTAGAGGCTGAAAGCCAAAGATCAACATTTGGCAGGTGTGGTCTCCTCTCAATCCTCTTAATTTGGCCTTTTCTAGTTGTGTGCACATCCCTGATGTCTCTGTGAATGTCCCAATTTCCTCTTCTTACAAGAACATTCGTCATATTGAATTGGGATTCATCCAATGTCCTCATTTTAACTTATGTTTTTAATGCCCCGATTTACAAATTTCTTCACATATTGAGGTCCTGGAATTTAAGGCTTCAGCATAGGAATTTGGGGAAGGAAATTCAATTTGTAACATAACATATATATATATATATATATATATGTATATATATAAAATAACAATATAATTTATTATGTATAATTATATCATTACATAATTGAAACCTATATTATATATGTATGTAGCATATATAAATAAAAATTGATATACTTTATAGCTATATATACATGTATGTTCATATGTATACATAGACTTGTTTTCCCTCTCCCGCAAGTCTCTCAGCTTTTGTTGTGGTAGCCTTCATTGCCAATCCTGATTCTGCCATGTTTGTAGGAAAGTTTATTTCTAACTTTAAAATATTTGTTTCTTGTCTATAAATAAAATGTTAGCAGTTTATATAATATACATTTTTTGAAGTGCCCAGCTAACAACTGCCTACAGTAAGATCTCGGGGCACTTATTGCTTCTTGCACACAGATGATAACCATAATAATGATATTCATGCCTGAAGTATGTATGAATTTATTCATATTATCACCCTTCAAAATTTATTGTGCACTAATTATATTTCCAGCACTCTTCTTAGAATTAAGTATGAATAAGTAGCCTTTCCAATAATTAAATAATTTATACTTCATTAAAGAAACGGAGATGTAAACAGACAGTGAAACAAATTTGTGGTTGCTACAAGAGAAACCCCAGCAACACATACTCAGGGGTTATAGGAAGTGGGAGGATGAGGAGAGGAGGCAGCATGGATATAGGTTTCATAATAGATATGATGGGAAACTTAGGACTTTATTGTTAATAAGAGTTCACAGTAGGGAAGAAGTACATGTTAGGTAGTGCAAATAGGATGTGCATTTTGGGTAGTAAAAAGAAGAAAGCAAAACAAACCGGAATTTTTAAATTACCTATTCTGGGAAATTAAAAGAGTGAATATATTTGAAACAGGCAGCACAGGGGGAATGTCAGGAGACTAGTTTTTCTTGGCATTATTTTACTTAGTACTGATAGAAGCACAATGAAATAAGTATTTCATATTCTCCATAATACAAATGAGGATGATAAGATGAAAATTTAAATCCATTGCTTGATGTCACCCATCCAGCAAGGGACAGACTCCAGAGTGAAGCCAGGTACCTTGCTCTTAGTCATTACTGGTCAATTAATACTTATCAAATGAAGCTTTGAATAAAAGATTGTTTGATTAATAAATATCATGTTGATGTGTTGGAAGCATGTACATGTGGGATTAAAAATATGTTTAAAAGTAAAAACAAAGCCGGGTGTGATGGCGCACGCTTGTAATCCTAGTATTAATCCTAGTATTTGGGAGGCTGAGATTGAAGGATTGCAGGTTCCAGGACAGCCTCAGCAATTTAGTGAGGCTCTCAGCAACCTAGTGAGACCCTGTTTCCAAATGAGGAACAAAATTGGTCTGGGGATGGAGCTCGGATGTAGAATGCCTCTAGGTTCAATTCCCAGTACCACACAAAAAAAGTAAACACAAATAGTTCATGTGATCTTTGTCTTTCTATACTTGACTTATTCCACTTAAGTCCTCCAGATCCATCCGTGTTATCACAGATAAGATTTCATCCCCTTTGGTGACTCCATAGTATTCCATTATGAACACATACTGCATTTTATTCATTCATTCATGTATTTGGAATTTTAGGTTGATTCCATATCTTGAGTATTGTGAAGAGTACAATAATAAACACTAGCATACAGGTGTCATGATGGTTACCATTATTTGATTATTACCTCTGTGTATATAAATCAAAACATCATATTATTCCTGGGAAGGAGGCTCAATGGTAGAGCATTTGCCTAGCATGATCAAGCACCGGGGTTCAACCCCAGCATTAAACAAGCAAACATCACATGAAACCTCATCAGATTGTACAATTATTAATGTCAATCAAAAACAAATAAGTAACCAGAGAAGCCAAAGTTTTAGCAAATTGAAAGTAAGACTTGACTTGATTTAAAGTTTGCCTACAAGTTACACCACCATATAAATGTGTTTCAGAGAAAAGACTCAATCTTATTTCACATTGTTATTATGCTTTTGTTTCCTGCTTTAGGTGATTTATTTATTTATTTATTACAACTTTGTGATCATGTTTTTAATGTGTTTCAAGGACAGGACAATATAAATGAAATATCTTTCATATGTAGGGTTATTCATATATTTCATATGTAGGATTATTCATGTTTTTCTTGTATGGAGCACACTTTTTTAAAAAAGGGGTATCATTAAGGCCAAAGAAGGACCTAACTGCCAAAGCTCACCCGGGTGTGTCTCACCACACCCCAGCATGATGTTCAGTGTGCAAGCCTCTCTCTCACAGCATACCCAGGGCATCAGGAGCAACACACAGGCACCAGGCACAAGGTGCAATGCCCAGGCATGATAGGCAATGTGCAGACGCCATGTCTGCTGACCGTGAGCACCTTGCCTACCACATGGAGTCCCTAGCAACCTGAGGACTGCAGTGGTCAACCTGAGACTGAAAACCCACAGTTCATTCTGTTAAGGAGCCTTGACACCTTGCCATTCCAAACACCAGTAATGAGGCTGAGTGCTGACCCGGCCAGCTGTGCAGGTAACCTGCGGGCAATTCCTCACCTGCGGTACTGGTTGGGTGCTGATTGAGGTCAGGGCTGAAGACATATACCATACTCACAACTTACCTGGACTTGACAAGCCAGCTGAGCTCTGCTTTCCAGGTTGGACTAATTCATTCTCTCTGTCTGTCTGTCTGTCTGTCTGTCTGTCTGTCTCTCTCTCTCTGCCAGAAAATAGCATAAGTTGTATAAAGTTTGCATGGACTGTTAATGAATAAAGAATCTGTCTTAGCCACAATAGCAATAAACATTCCTGAAAGGACTGAGACCGTGTTTTGGTTATTTTCCATGATCTAAGTCTGTACAGAACATTTCAGTAATCATTAATTGAGACAGATAGCTGTCAAAACCTTTAAAAGTTTTAGGCACACAGAGAAACAACCAAACTAGAGCCATAAAACTCAATTTCATTCATTGCATGTTATATTTAAAAACAGTGCTATGGACAAGTAAAATCACAGCTAATTAGTCTTAAGTGATATGCCCACCATAGTGCATATAGGAAAACCCAATTTCCCCTTTCTGTCTCTTCCTATTCTAAACAGAAAAAATATCTGACTCTCCAAATCTTCATCTCCTCCTCAAACAGGTCAACTCAGCTGGTGTCTGTGCGGTTTGTCTTTGCCTTCCCTGCAGCTAGGAACCTGCATAGGAGAGTAGGAACTCCAGTCATGCCTGTGGCATGTGTTCTCTAGAGGGCCCCATTCCATTCCAGGGCTGCAAGAGGAGGGAGGGTGAGGGTTCCACCAAGTAGGGAATAATGTGGATCATAGATTACATAGACCTTCTTTAACCAAAGTGCTAAAAAATCAGCTTCCATATGACATTAATTTCTTTGTTGGTTGGTTGGTTTTTATGTGTTACTGGGGATTGAGCCCCGGGGCAATCTACTTCCAAGTCACACCATCAGCTCTATTTATTTATTTTTATTCTGAAACAGGATCTTGTGCCTAGATTGTTTGATGATTTTTAAAGGTGATTATTTCCTTTTTTTAAAGGTGATATTATTTTTGCGAAACGACTGGAACTTCACCATTTATGAATGATTTAGGGGAACAAGAAAAAAATTCAGACAGAAGAAGAGAATGGTGTATCTGCTAAGGTCTGGTGGTTTGGAAATTGACCATTAGAATCTCTTTCTCAATCTCTTAATTATATTTTTACCTTCAACTCCATTGTCACTCTGGAGCCACTTTGAAGAAGTTCTATGAGTTTCAGGCTTCAATTTAATAACATTTCAGGTAATTAGCAGAAGAATGGAGTAGCTTAATAGCTTGGAAGCATGAAGTTTACAAAAAGAAAAAAAACAACCTTTAGTTGAAATTGCCTTGGGGTTACATTAGTGTGTAATCGACATGTGAGGGTTAATGGTAATACAGGCTGGTTGGTTCCATAGCCAGAGAAATCGTGCATTAGAAGGACATATTTCAATGGCAGATAATGCTTTAAAAGTTCGATAGCACTTTCCAGGAGTTTTCATTATTTCAAAATGAGAGACATAGATTATAGCACAGTAAAAATTAGTCCTACTCTAATGAACCTAGAGTAACAGTCCATTAAATTCAAAATCCTGGGCTCTGTAATTGATAATTAAAAAAAACTTTACCCATCTAGACGTGTAATACCATAAACTTTGGTTTCACTTGAAAAATAAAGTGAAACTCCTCTTTAAAGCAGCAAATCAACTGTGCTGTGCTCCCCCCCCCCAAGGGGAGGGAACTGAATTCTCTCTCACATCCATTCTTGCATCAGTACTTTTATGGCTTCAGAAATGACAGAGCGTCTGGCCTGCTGGTATGCAAATGGCACATGCCCTTCCTGCTCTGCAGGTGGCTTAGGGGCATTGTGGGTTGTTCTGTAACCTTGAAAGACCATCCAGCCCTGTGGCAAGCTGGTTAGGCTGGTTTGGGATCCTATACTCTCTCTTTTTTTTTTTTTTTTTT